>CM040771.1:2050110-2160110 GCA_022829085.1 Abramis brama
GCCCTGTCAAGCGCGCCCTGTTAAACTGGTCAGAACTTAAAAACACATGCAAATGATAAACTTTCATGGTTATGGTTAAACTGTGCAATTAATCCGATAATGATAGGAAACCCAGCAACGGCGATGATCAGCTTCTCCTCCGTTTTCTCGGAACTAATGTTTTGGTAGGAACGAAAGTTTACATCGTATGTTTCTCCAGAATCAGCCAGCGCGAAGGACGTCTATATTCCGATTGGTTGCTGGCGTTTGCCGCTGCTTGCCAAGCGGGAAGGAAGTCGACCGGAAGTTGAAGCCGGCCGCGTGCCACCATCTTGTAGCAGAACTTCACCTGCTGTTAGCATCCCATTGACTCCCATTCATTTTGGCGTCACTTTGACAGCGAATAACTTTACATCTGAGGCGTTTGAAGACTCCATTTGTCCATTATTTATTTCTAAAGAAACACGACAATGTATAAAATGCTCCATTACCTTGTAGCTTATGTTATGGCCTCGTAGAAGCAGTTTTTGTAAAAGTAGGCTAAAGATTGCGTCATAACCACGCGACTCTCTGTCGCACAGTAGAGAGATTACCGTATGGACAGGAGGAGAAGCTCACGAGCAATCGGGGGGACGTGGAGGCAAAATGACAAAATAATTAATCAGAATACCTAGCAAAAGTTTCTCCTGCTCCAAGATCATGGACAGCTCTTACTCACGCTCTCCGTCTCTGCAAGATTCGGAAGGGAATGATTCAGATTTCTCTTGGCACAGCTACTAGAAGACAGACGGGTTGCTCACGTGGTCCGTGTAACGCTTTGCTCTGTTTGAGTCTGCGCGTCAGGAAAGGAAGTGCTAAGAAATCGTTAAAAATGGGCTTCACTTGTCTCAATTGAGATCCAATGAGATGGCTCTGTCCACTTCTTATACTGTCTATGCTGCTTGCCGCTGAACCGCGTCATAGCTCATTACCATAAAGTTGAGCTACTTTCAACTTTCAGATTGACGCTCAAAACGCCCAAAACGCGACGCCGATGGATTTGACGCTCCTTGCAGCTGAGAGAAGCCAGCTTCAATTGAAAATGAATGACTTCCAGTAACTTTGGAAGCTCAAGTCGGCGGCGGTGTGAACGTACAGTTAAGTAACTTTGTGTGTAAACGTGACCGTTTAGGCAACATATTCTGCTGTATGAATGCAATATATAACAGAATGACAACAAAACAATCATGGACCTCGATGTCGAGTGGTGAATGGTAAGTGTTTAAAAAAAATCTGTTGACGTATCATCCAACGTAATTTAAAAGTTAATTGGCAACAGGTGAATACAATTACAATGGCTAATCACATACGTTTTTAAATCTTATTCTTAATGTTTGATGCAAGTTGCATTAAAAAGTACTAAATAGGTTTCAGAATTGTGTTGTTGTTGTTTTAGAACGTTGCTTGCCTTTCACAATCATTTAAGAACACTCATATGCATGGACAACGGATTTCATCTTATGAGGTGTGTTACCTTTAACCATATGGATGATGATGTATTCGTGCAAATTTTGTGATTGCTCTCTGAAGACAGTTAAGGGATATGTTAATCATCAAATCTTACACAGACATGAAGCAAATGCTCAATTTCCATGTTGCTTCCCAGAATGCAAATGTAAATTCTCAAAATACAATGCTCTCAAAGCTCATGTTTATCGCCATCACAAAAGACCACATACTCATTTTGATGATTCGACGGGCACGTTTGTTTGCAACAATACAGACTGTCAACAACAATTTACAGACATGAACAATGTCCTTTCTCATCTCAGGTCACATTTAGCCAAGGGAGAGGTGGTGTGTTGTCCTTTTGAAAAATGTGACAAAAATTTCAGTTTAAAGTCCCTGTAAAGTCAAAATTAAGTATGTGTTCTGAGTTTGTCACACCACAGAAAAATGTGTTATTAGCCACCCAGACAAATTTTAATGATAAAAAAAGCCGGCAAGTACATAAAATAAGCGATCAAAATCTTGAAAAAATGAGCAGTAGTCTCTGCTCTCAAACGCTGGGGGCGTGTCCGCTGGCTGCGCTGAAACCACGCCCACTCGCGGGAAAGCACGCTGCCGTCGACTCACAACAACACTCAACTGTCACCGCTACAGCCGGAATGGATGCTCCTAGCAGCTTAATTTGTTTTACAAAGCCATACATGTTCGAGCCTGGACTACCTACTATAATTATAACATAAGCACACAAGGCAACTTACACTCATTGGTGGGCACGCACTGCCGACGATGGCACCAGTTGTCGGCGCGACGGGAGGATGAAGGCCGAGGCGGGAGATAGTCGGTTCGGCCACATTCACCAGTAACAGCGGATTATCAGTGAATGAATCCCAGTTGTCTCCGACGAAAGTTTATAAAACTATCCCATGTAAAATGATCACTACAGAGGCGGGTTTTGGCGGTGATCCTCAGCTCTCCATCAAGGTGGCTCTTCACAAAATTAATCCACCTCTTGTTGATATGATAGTTTTTCGGAAATTTAAATAAGGACACCGATCTGTTTTGTACGTGATCGCATCCAGGTAATACGCATTTCCGTGACGAAGGCATAGCTAGCTAGCAAACTGTAGGATGTAGTAACTAATAGTACTGACAGTAACTCACGATTGAGTTGCAAACTGATGTGAATGGGGCTCCAGTGCGTCATCAAGTAGGGGCGTGTCCAGGAGCTCAGGGGCTCCAGTGCGTCATCAAGTAGGGGCGTGTCCAGGAGCTCAGGGGCTCCAGTGCGTCATCGAGCCCCCGTTTTAGCCCCGCCCAAAAAATCCGGAACACAGCAACGGTGAAAAACTGTTTAACGGTCTAACTCCACAATTCAGTACTTCACAGTGCACAGTCTTTGTAATATGATTTAGCAATACATTTCTAACATTTATAATGTGTTTAGAACTTTTTTTTAGAATTGCCTTTACAGGGACTTTAAGATCAAGTTTCACTGCCCATGTTTCACGAAAGCACAGGACGTCTACATTTGCACAATTACGGATTATGGATACTTTATCTGAGCAACATTCTTCAGCATTTGTTGATGTTACTGAGGATGAGGTTGATGAAAGTGAATTCACAGACTCACTGACGAAATGTAACGCAAAGTCATTGTACATGAAAAATCTCTGCCTGTTTTATATGCAGCTACAAGCCAAATACCTGGTGCCATCGTCAACCATTCAGATGATTGTGGAGGAATTCAGTGGTTTAAATTATATCTGTCATCAGTACACACAGAAGATGTTCAGGGAAATACTCAAGTCAAAAACGACCCTCTCACAATGTGATATTGAATCTGTGGTGCAGACTTTGCAAGGCCAAGATTTACATTCAGTTTGTAATTCATTACTTTCCACAGAATACCAAAGAAGACAGTATTATCAGAAATTTTTTTCGTACGTGCATCCACAAAGTATGTATCTTGGTCGTGATGAGAACCGAAACCAACGTTATGCACAGTATATTCCATTGAAGAACACTTTAAAAACCATGTTAATAGACCCAGTGGTGTGGGAGCAGTGTGCCAAACATCAGCATGTACACTTTTCTGTGTTCTCTGACATCTGTGATGGCTCTGTATTCAAATCCAATGACTTGTTTAAGCAGCCTGAGATTACAATCCAATTTATCTTGTACCAGGATGCCTTTGAGATTGTGAATCCCCTTGGGTCAGCTAAAAAAAGACACAAAATGATTGGAGTGTATTTTACACTTGGCAACTTTCATTTTACAGATCATGCATTGATAACATTCAGTTATCACTTTTGTGTTATGAGAGAGACTTTAACTATTTTGGTCAAATCAAGATTTTTGCTAAGTTGTTGGCAGATGTCAAAGAACTTGAAGAGCATGGATTTGTGACATCTTCAGGTGACATAGTACGTGCAACAATAGTGGCTATTATTGGTGATAATTTGGGGTCCCACTGCATCGGTGGTTACTCACAGAACTTCAGTACTGCCAAGCATTGCTGTAGGTATTGCTTGGTATCTCGCAGTGAACTTCAGAATGTGTGTGTGTAGACTTTCCCAATCGCACAGTTGAGTCCTATAAGGCGGCAGTGGAAACTCTAAGGACGACCGAAGAAAATGTTGTAAATGGGTTGAAGTTAGACTCCATTTTCAACTCTCTCAAATATTTTCATGTTGCTCAGCCTGGCCTTCCCCCATGCCTTGGCCACGACTTGTTTGAAGGAGTTGTAGCTATTGATCTTGCCATTTTCTTGGAATACTTTGTAAAAAGGAAGTGGTTTTCATATACACAGCTGAACAGGAGACTTGCACAATTCAAATATCTGGATTCTGATGCTGGTTCTGCCCCCTCCCAGATATGTGAAAAAGGCAGAAAGTTAGGTGGTCAAGCAGCTGAGAACTGGTGTCTCCTCAGATTTCTTCCTGTCATAATTGGAGACCGAGTAGAGTCACAAGACCCTGTATGGCAACTGACTGTTAAGTTGAAAGAACTGGTTGAGCTAGTGTGTGCTCCCAAGATTACCACTGCACAGATTGCATATCTCAATGTCTTAATACCAGAATATCTGGAAACAAGAAAGGAGCTGTTTCCTGGTGAAAATTTGAAACCAAAACATCATTACATGCTTCATTATACGTCACTCATTTTAAGTCTTGGACCTTTAATTCGTTTATGGTCATTGAGATTTGAAAGCAAACATTCCTACTTCAAAAGAAGTGTGAGAAGAACACAGAACTTCAAAAATGTATGCAAGACATTGTCACACAACCATCAACTTCTTCAAGCATATCTTCACTCACGGTCATTTTTTTCACCAAAGCTTAAAAGTGTTGACTTGGCCACATACTCTCCTCATTTGTACAGTGATGCTGTGTGCAAAGCTGTTGAGACAAGCTTGCTTAATGAACCAGACTTTGTTTCAACACGGGTAGAATACAAGGGTACCCTGTACAGGAAAGGAAACTTAATTTGCCTTGAATGTGAAGAGGAGAATTCTATTTTACAGTTTGGACAGATTGAGCTGATTTTCGTGAAAGATGATGAGGTGACTTTCCTTGTGACTCCCCGCCCCTCAGTGTATTTGCATGATTATGGACTTTATGAGATTTTGCCTGCGACAAAGGAATTAATTTGTGTAAATGCTGAGGAATGTCTGGATTATTATCCCTTAAATGAGTACAGTTTTATGGGAGTGAAGGTCATTACTCTGAAGCACAGCGTTGTTCATCTGTAAAAAGGATAAACTGTCCTCTCCCAACAGAAATGGATGCATTGTTGACTTTTATTGAAAATGTGTTCCCAAACCCTATAACTTCAAAGCTAGCCATAGAGGGTTTGAACAGCCTAGGTGTGGAGACCATAGATGACCTACAGTTTTTGAAAGAGGATGATCTAGGTGGCTTTCTGAGACCGATTGAAGCAAGAAAACTAATAGCCCAAATCCCAAGTAAGTTTTCAAATCAATGGTTGTTTTTACATATAAACTAGTCAACATTTGAAGCGGATCAAAAAGTTCATTAAGTTCACAAGAACAGGTATTGGTTTTAAAACAACTATTATGAAAGGTTTGATCCACTTTAAATGTTGACTTAAATGTGTACATGCATACAATTAGATGAACTGGAAAAACAACACCCCAGTCTCTTTCATTCTGTACTTTGTTAGCTGTACTCTTTACTTGTATTACAGTATATCAATGTGTTTGTTTCTGCAGTATGGTTTTTCAATATCAAATGTTGAAAGTGAGACATTTTGAAATGTCATGCCAAAAAATTGGCTCATTTTGGATTTCATGAGAGCTACACATTCCAAAAAAGTGAGACATTTCATTCCATGAAAGTGACACATTTCAAAATGTCTCACTTTCAACATTTGATATGTTGTCTATTTTCTATTGTGAAAAAAATATATAAGTTTATATGATTTGTAAATTATTCCATTCCTTTTTTACTCACAATTTCTACAGTGTCCCAACTTTTTTGGAATCGGGTTTGTATATGTATATGTGTATATGTATACAAATCTGCAGATTTATTGTACACTAGTCAACATTTGAAGAGTTTTGGGTATTGGTTTTAAGACAACTATTATGAAAGGTTTTGATCCTCTTAAAATTTTGACTAGTGTAGTTTGATGGTACAAATCAAACTGTGATGGCACGGGGCCTCAAAACATTGATTTTGGAAATTGCATACATTGTGATCCGTACATGTGCCACTGTGGTGATTACCTGGTGCATGAATGTCCAAAACGTCTCCAGTTGAGTCCGCAGCTTATGCCAGCGGAGAGTGAAGACTGTTGTGCATTGTTCAGAGCAACTACAGGGCCACAGTGCAGCAAATCACCAGCAACACGTTAAATGTGCCCATTTCATGCTAGTGATTTGTTGCGGTCCCTGTGAAAAATGCACAACAGTCTCCCCTCTGACAATAATGCACTGCGGACATAAAACAAGTCTGTGCACCACTTTAAATGCATACTCTATATAGTGGCACATGAACAACTCACAAAGCCCTATGCCATCTCTGTTTGTCCGTTATTAAACTTCAATAAATCTGCAGCTTGGGAATAGGCAATTTTGCCAAAAAATTACAGCTGTATGAAAAGTGTTCATCCTGTAACCTGTGGACATTGGTTTATCTTCTAGGTGACAGTAGCTGTGAAACTTCGTTTTATGACCATGACTGGCATTATAGTTTTGATGTTCCATGGCAAAAAATGCCAGCAAGTTTTATGGAAAAGTTGCAAAATGGCGAAAGGCCAAGTTGCTATGAGAGAAGACAGTTGGTCCGCATTGTTGCTTCTGAGATCCTGGAAGTCAGCAAATGTCCAGCAAAAAAACATGTATCAGAAATAGCCTTACAAATGGTGATTGCATACCCAAAGTCTTTCAGAGATGAGATTAATTCCCAGGTTGTAGGAAGTGGATATGATTCTCTCCTCAAACAAGTGGTGTGTAGAATTGACAATTTTAAAAGAGCAAAAGCTATTAGTACACCACTTTGTGGTACTCTAGAAGTATCAACAAAGAAACGAAAATTGTTATATGGTTGTATAAATTCTGATCCACAACTGCTAGTTGGAGAAACATCCGAATTGCAGCAGGAAAAGAAAGAGAAGTTGCTAGTAATGTTTCAAAATAATGAAAGTGATGTAAAGACAATCTATGACTTAATGACTTCTACTTACACCTCTCAAAGAAACAACATCCAATCTGGAAAGGAAACCAAAGATTTACTTGATGAGTGGCCATATCTTTTTCAGCCAGCAGGAATGAAAGCACACTTTAAAGAGCTCACTGGCATTGACATAAACAACAGCTTTGAAGAATCTGCTTCCAGTAAGTTCAGAAGAATATTGGAGTACTTTCAATTTCAGTGCACAGAAAGAGCAAGCAGAGCAGGGAGAATCCTCACAAAGTATAGAGCTGTGGGGGATCATGTTTGTGGGGCAGTGATGTTGCTGCTAACCCATTTCAAAAATGACCAAGACCACTTTCTTGTGATGGTAGAAGACACCTCTGTTCCAAGTGATATATGCTCAGAACAGCTTCCAGCAACACCATGTATAGTAGTGTGTGGTGGGTATTATTTACTATGATCTTGCAACACAATAATTCCTGGTTTCGGGTGACCAGAACTCACATTCTGTTAAATATTATGTCTTACTGATTTTGTGTTTGTTCAAAGGAGAGAACCCACTGACAGCCAGTGTGTACATGGTAGCAGTAGACCAGATGATTGTAAATGACCATCTCTTGAGTTTTACAGAAGCCCTGTATCTGATGTTCTCTCTTTACTATATATTGATCATCAGTTATCCTGTAGAACTGGGAGCCACACTAGAATTCTTGCAAAGGTAATTCATAGACTGCATTCCTTTGGTTAAGAAGCATACAACAATTATTTAAGGATATTGTTTGTGTTGTGTTTTAAAGGTGCATCTTTAGGATAAATCCTCATAAAGGTACCAAGGTGGAAAAGAGAGAGGAAAAGAGAGCGTACTCTGTCAACCCCAGAGTATTGAGTCTGACGTCAAAAATTGCTGCATTTGACTGGAGAGAGTAACAGGTATAGAAGCTCTGTTGTCTTGTACAGTAGTGGTAGACTTCATCTTCTGTGTTTATCATTCATCGATGATAAAGTGCACCAAAGGACAATCATTTTTATAATTAACTCCAATAAATGTGATGTAATTGTCTGTGACCAAAACTGAGAGTATTTGGTTAAGGCTTGTTGCTGTTTCTGCTCTTCTTTTGGTTTGGGTTTTAATTATAACTGTTTGTGTCCCCACAGATGTGGTCTTTCAGAAGATTGACATTTCGCTGAAGAACAGGACAGACCGACTTTTTGTACTTCAGTGCAGCGCTTTGTTCCTTAAATCATTTTTATTACCTTGTGATGTGATAAACTTCAAAATTATCAGAATCCAGGCCCAGTGTTTTTGTTTCTTTTAAATTGAACACATTTGTGTTCTGAAACATGCTTTATCCATTTTCCCCATGTGACATGTTCAGGATTATCAGAATCCAGGTCGACTTTTTTTTTTTAATTGAACAAATTTGTGTTCTAAAACATGACTTTTGCTGGGAAGTGTTTTTCCATTGTTTGATCTTGAAGGTTTGCTATATAATAAAAATCTGAAGTTGTTTACAGCAATACTCTGGCAACCATAATTTATTGTATAACATTTTACAAAAATTTGTGTTTCAAGAGTATTTTTAATATTTGTTTTTTTGCATTACTTCTGTCACACAGTATAAAAAGATGTCCCTGTACATTTGGTTTAAATGGGGGTGCACGCCGAGGAAGTTTGAGAACCACTGGCTTATAGATTTGGCTTTTTTGTGATTAAAAAAAGCCATTTATTTGCAATGAAAATTTAGAAAATGTTTGAAAAGTGGAAATAAAGTGCTTTATTAAGAGAAGAGTGTTTATTAAAAATAAAGTATTTATTGGGTAGGCTTGGGGGTCGGTGTAGAAGGGCTTTTATTCTCACAACAATGTAGCATCCATTTAACAATTTTAATAAATATAATCATTTGCACTCTATGATAATTATTGGATCCTGTTAATCTACAAAAATACTAAGGTGCAACTATCTGCCAATATAGATAGCATCTAATTAGTATTTACACTTACTGCAAATTTGATAATTATATTTATTAAATGAAAATTATTTACACCTAATGTAAATAGCATTACGTAAAAATGCTGATATTGTCACTTAGTGAAAATAAAAATATATCTGTATTTTTCTTAGTGTAAAAAATTTGATATGGAAATCATGACAATTAGCTTACCTTAACAATAAATGGTTTTCCAGAAGTGGTGTAACAAGTGGGTTGGACAGGAGTGTGTGTTTGGATGAGGATACCAATAAGTGAAACGCATACTCGAAATGTATGAGGCGCCACGTAGGATTTAAATCAAACTTCGCTTATCAATACATACATAACACACGTGCATATACACCTATAAATTACTCGCATATACATGTATACTATTGGATGTTCAAAATACATATATGAAATACACGTGCACACTAATATGAAATCCATACCAATACACATTATGTTAGTCATGAATGCATATACACTTGTGAATAACTTGCATATACATATAAACTTGACGCACGCATACACCTATAAATAGGCTACTTGCATATACATATAAACTTCCATGCATATACACCTATAAACACTCGCACATACATATAAACTTTCATGCATATACACCTATAAACACTCGCACATACATATAAACTTTCATGCATATACACCTATAAACACTCGCACATACATATAAACTTCCATGCATATACACCTATAAACACTCGCATATACCTATAAACTTCCATGCATATACACCTATAAACACTCGCATATACATATAAACTCGATGCGCGCATACACATCCATAAAACACTCGCGCATACATAACGTGGATGTGTGCTTTGTGTATATATGTATATGCGAGTGATTTCATATGTGTATGTGCGTGAACTTTTCAGTGCAAACGGAAGGCATTTCAGTGTAACCGGAAGGCATTTCAGTGTAAAAGTCATTTGTGTCATTTTGATAGTTTGTTTTCCAATTTGAAATGAAATAAGCATAAACGAGAAAACGGCCCCTTTATTCGTTTTTTTTCGTAGTGCTGAAAGGCACTTTTACAACTGCTGTGGCACGTGTTATGAATTGGAGAGAAGTCAGTGGGAAGATTGGTGTCCAACGCCTGGTCGTAAAGGAAGTTGTCATTGGTGAGACCTTTTTTAGAAGTCACTTTTATTTGTATAGCACTTTGCGCAATACACAACTTTTCAAAACCGCTTTACAGAACATTGTATTTTTATTTCTGTTATCTCAGTAATAGTAATAGTCACAAATTCATGCCATATGACTTAGTGCAGGCGCTAACGGCTCCAGGTTTATCTCGTAAATTACCCCACTAATAATGCCCAGAATGGCACCAAACTTCTACAGTAGTACAAATAGGTTCTGTACTCATAAAACGAGGCATTGGAAAGTTTGTAAGTACATCGGGAGTTTATTTAAATAACACTTGCCTGACGGCTAATGCTATTGCTAACATGGACGTTGACGTCACTTCAGTGATTTGGGAAAAGCATGTAAAAGTCCTCACAGAAAGCGATGCGTAAGGATGAAGTGTATTATTGTTTATCAGAAGCAATCGAAATATTATTGTAATGTTGTTATTATTATGAATGCATTATAAATAAATAACAATTATTTATAGTACAATAATTACAGTATATAATTGCAAAAGTAATTAAAATATTAATAATAATTATGGGGATGGGGTTAGCTATTCTGGTTTTCCCTCTTTTTTTGTCATTACCTGATCACATCCGTGGCTCACTTAATTTTTTTATTTAGAAGTTTTATGTTTTGTTTTTAAAGAAAGTTATTTTTTTATATATTGCGAATCATATCGTTTCAATCATACATTTTAAAGCTGTAATCACAATATAAGATTATCATTCTGTCAAAGTCTCATACCAGTGCATGCCTACAACTATCTGTATTTAGTTCATTATCACTGTGTATTTAAAGGGTTAGTTCACCCAAAAATGAAACTTCTGTCAGTAATTACTCACCCATGTTGTTCCACCCCCGTAAGACCTTCGTTCATCTTCAGAACACAAATTAAGATATTTATGATGAAATCTGAGAGCTGGATCACTCCTCCAAAAATAACGACTTTATTCAACTCTTCATTTTATTCAACTCTTCATTTTCCTCTAAGTGAGTTCACGTAGTGTAACAGCGCAGCGCTTCTGTGTTGTACGTCAGAATGTAGGCTCACGATTGGCCAGCATCCCACACATGACCAGTGTCGGACAATAGTGAGTCTACGCTCTGATGTACAACCCAGAAGTTAGAAAAACTTGAGGGTAATTACAGACAGAATTTTCATTTTTGGGCGAACTAACCCTTTATGATCCTCCTTGCATTCAGTACTTGGCCCATTATTGTTTGTGTGTTTCTGCTTCCAAATTGTCTCGCATCATTGCGGATTATCTTGAGTTTATTTTGTGTTAGTAAAAACACTTCTTTTTGTAGACTCTGTCTTTGGACTAAAACATGACATTAATGCTATCTGTGTTGGTGTGTTTTTACATTAGAGTGTGCATGTCTTTAAAAAAAAAAAAAAAGCAGAATACATGCAGTGCTGTAAATTTTACCCGGTTGGTGCAAAAGTATTCTAAAAATCTAAATAATTTGTCATAAGGAATTATGGTATAATTCTGGCCCACATATTGAAAAATACAATTTGCAATTCCTTTTGAAAATTTACTGGAAAAAAACTTTCATACAGTGGTAATTCAGAGGTGTTTAATTTGTTAATAATTGCAATTAAAATATTAAAGGAAATTTACATTAATAATATTTTTTTTTTTTTTTTTTTCATTATCCTCCAGCTCTAGCTTCCAGGTTGTATTGCTGCTAACATTATTTAAATTCTTCTTTATTGCAGGTGCAGTCAGGCAGAATCCCCTTACTGGAAAAGGTCAACACATTGCCGACCCTCATTGGAGACTTCTCTGCACATCAACACACTTCTCAACTCTTTACCTTTCAAGTTTGCTTTAACTTTCTCAATTTCTCTTTAAAGTTCTCTTTACCAAGTTACTGTGATTTATTTGTATTACTCTCATTAGACTAATTGAACATAACATTAATACACGCTTTGATCGAGTGTTTTGAACTTTGGTGTAAAAAATTAACTTTGAATGCTATTTATATTATTAATTTGTATTCTTAAATGTTTTCAACTGAATTCTACTTAAAATAAGTACAACTGAGTAGCTGTAATTCTATGTATTCTTAAATGTTTTCAACTGAATACTACTGTAATTAAGTACAACACTTTAGCTGTAATTATTTAAATGCTTGTCAAAATAAATTGTTTTGAGTGCATTTGTTGTTGAGTGTTTAATTTACTTGTGAGTTAATAAGACTTTAAATACTGTCAGCTGCATGTGGGCCACATAAGGGCCATTAGATTTTAACAGAACTCAACCATACTAAAGTTGTATACCAGGCTCACATATGGGCCACATGAAATTGTAGTATTTGGCTCATGCTTGGTGGAGTTATGGCAGTCCTTTGGTTCAGTTCTGGCAAAGGAGATGGCCATATCTGGGCCGGCAAACACAAACTAATCTGGGCCACAGCTCAGCTGTTTATCTGGCCCACATCTTTGCCAAAGGAAATTTGCTGACTGGGATATTAGTTTGCTATTGTTGCATAAATTTCACATTGCAGTTGAACTGTTGCTAGATATATGGTAAATATTATAATATTTAGACCCGTGTTTACTGTTACTGTGTTTGTGGATATCTGCTCAAACGTAGATATGTATATGGTAACCATGTTTTATATTTGAGCGCGATCGCGCTTGAAGGTATCATATTTTGCAGCGCGATCGCGTTTGAATGTATCATATTTTGCAGCGCGATCGCGTTTGAATGTATCATATTTTGCAGCGCGATCGCGTTTGAATGTATCATATTTTGCAGCGCGATCGCGTTTGAAAAGCAAACGGCTTCATGTTTTTACTATTATCTCATTTCATATCATCATAACGAATGGAAACATTTGAAGTAACATGATAATCAATATATTTTTCTCTAGCTTAGTTGTTACTGAAATCCTTTGGAAGATTTATACTGCTATAGGTTATTGATATTATTATTTTATCCAGCACTGTGCATAGCTTATGCCTACAAGGCACAACAAACCTGGTGTTCATTATATTATTGTTGGAAACATTTGTGTGTGTGTGTGTGTGTGTGTGTGTGTGTGTGTGTGTGTGTGTGTGTGTTCTGTGAATTTTAAAAAGCAATTTTAACCAGAAAAATCTAAAATTTATTCCCAAAATCGTGCAGGCCTTTCTCTTGATATCAGTATGTTCACTTTTTTTTTTCAGGGCCCAGATGCCACTGAGGACTTCGGTGAACATGAACATGGTAAAGTGAAAATCAAACACCTTGGAAATGAAAGGTATGTACAATGTTTTTAGGAATGGCACAAAGGTCTCTGTCTTTGGATCATTGTTTTCAATAAGTGCATTTTTGGCATTTGTTGTGTGTATCTTTGGACCAGAGGTGGACAGTAACAAAGTACATTTACTTGAGTACTGTACTTAAGTACACCTTTTGAGTATCTGTACTTTACTTGAGTATTATTTTTTCTGGAAACTTTTTACTTTAACTTCACTACATTTGAAAGACAAATATCTTACTTTTTACTCCACTACATTTCTGTCAAGGTCCTTGAGTAGAAAGTAACATCAGTCAGGGCATGATTTTGGTTGCAGGGGTTGTATTTTGGTTGGAAATGAAAGTCGGGTGGACGTCAGAACCCGACATCAGATTGACGTTGGATATTGATTGAAAATAAAAGTCGGGTTGACGCAAGAACCCGACTGATGTTGGTTTCTGACGTCAACCCGATTTTCATTTTCAACCACAATACAACGTCTGTCCAATGTTGGAGATCAACGTCAATCTGACATTGGATTCTGACATTAACCTGATTTTCAATGCTGGGTTTGGTTTTCTAAATGCAAATTTTGTCATTTTTTTGGAGCACACTAGCTTATAGATAACAGTAAGGCTAACATATTCATACTAAAAGCCAAAAAACTTTAAATAGGGCAATATTTGAGGGAACAGCCATTTGGGTGTCCATTGTGGATGTTATTGAGTGATTTATTCAATCTCACATTCAATCCCACTACTGGAACTGTGTTCTAGAAATAAATGTGATATTGATATGAGGGCAAGCATAGATTCAGAGGCATAAGGTACTGTAAGTATTACACACAACAATGCAACAATAATAAAACAATGCATTGACATTTACTTTTTACTTTTGATACTTAAGTACTTTTAAAAACGAGTACTTCTGTACTTTTACTTAAGTAAAAATAGGTCTTTACAACTTTTACTTGTAATGGAGTAATATTTGACCAGTAGTATCTGTACTTTCACTCAAGTAAGGAAGTTGTGTACTTCGTCCACCTCTGCTTTGGACTATGCTGTGTTGTAAATAAATCCAAACAATTTAAAAGCCATTCTTTTTTTAAATCTCCTCATTTACAGACAGTATTGTGCAAGGTTGCCCAGAATGACAGGGCCTGATAGCTCCTAATAGGGCCGTTAGGGGAGGGTATTTGTCTTTCTCAGGTGTGAAAACAATACATATTAATGACCTCCGCATAAGGCTTTTTCACACAAAACACGTCGTAAAATTTTTAAATCAATATATTGTCTTATCTGAATGAGCAGTCAGGGTGATTTTCACATAGTTTTAGAGCAAATATTCTAGGCTATGTGATACAATTTTCAAAAGTCTAGTGAAGAAATAATCAGTATGGGGTTCATAGCCTTATTTCAGTGAGATTTTTTTTTGTATTTTCACAAACCACGCATAAATATCATTATCTCAAAACTACAAACTTTTACATACATGCTGCTGATATATTATCGTAGCAGAGTTTGTGCTGAATACAGTGTAATTAGACTTTAGCCATGAAAATGTCACAAGTAACAGAAATAACCAGAAATGTCAGAGCATGTCAGAACACCTCCAGGGCCCAGAAAACAGCTCAGACCTCAGAGGGTTAAGGATGCAAATTGTTTTTGACAAGAGAACATCAATGTTTATATTCATATCCTAAAGAGAAGTCCTCCTCTGGCGGCTACTGTAACATAAAGGTAGGTCTTTGGAGTCTGAGACATATTGAACTGACACTCAATAGAGCTCATAATAGTGAACTAATCCAATCATGAGTGTCAGCATCACTTCCTAATTATTTAAAATTTGAAACAAATTATCATTATTAGTATTATTCTATGTTTAAGTTTGAAATAAACAGAGAACATACGTCCATCCTTTGGCAAGAGTAGTAGTCACAATCTCAACCTGTAGCTAATGTATTTGGGGGAATATAATATTCATAAACTGGTTTCCACTATGAACCCATTTGAGGCACAAGCTTCTGAAATGTTATGACCATGTTAAGAGTAAAAAAAAAAAAAAACACAATTGTTCACTTTTTAGACATGTTACTTTTGTGATTAGTAATTAATTGATTATTCTTTCTTAGTTCACAAGTAGTTCTCAGTGAGGATACATTTCTTTAGTAATTAATAATCAAATACCTACCAAGGAACTACCTTTGTACTAAATTAGATATTACTTACTGCTTAGTTAATATTGCTTCCATATTAGTTAATAGTATTAAGTTTGGTGTTAATGCAGTACTACCTATTACTTCCTGCATAGCTACTTGTTAACTACGGACCATTATTCTAAAGTGTTACCGAATCTTTTAATTCATCATATGTGAAATATATGCATCACATCACTTTTGTGTTCACTATCAACATGTGGATGAAAGTGTTCATTACTGTCATTATTTACTAGGGCTGGGTATTGACACAAATTTCACAATTCGATTAGATTTTGATTCACAAGCTTGCAATTCGATTCGATTCATTATTGATTATTTTGGATATCAGGTTCAGTACATGGCAAATTTTCTCAAGGAAAACAAATCTCTTAACTAATGCTGTAAACTATGGGAGTCAGTTGTAGCCTATAGGCTTCATAAGCCTACTATAATATTCAAGGGAAAAATTAACTGATTTGTATACAAACACTTAAATTACACTTTTATTGATTTTTATAATAATAATGTTATATGAAATATAAACATTTAAATGGTGGCTGTCATAAAAAACTTTCCAGATTCATTCAAACATGCATTAAATATTGAAGAACATTAAAAATGATACTGAATATGTAATATGGTGCATATATTTAGCAAAATGCTCCTCTCTAGAGTTAATTTTTCCAGCTGACTAATGAGTTTATGGTCACTGGATATGGTTTTTCTGAGGTAAATGTGACGTTACATGACATTGTTTACAAGCTGCTTTACTGACGTCTTTCCACGGTTGAAACACTGATTGAGCGATTCCATGTGACATGATACAGATTTCGATAAGTTGTGCTCTATCATTTAACACACTTTCAGATGCTCATTCATGTTTATATCGCGCTGTAACTGGTGTTATTAAGGCGGAAGAGAAGATCATGTGCTTCTCTAGAGCTGAGCCAGAGCGATCTCACGCCACAGCGACAAAACGCTATTTATGTTTTTGAATTTCGTAAGAAAATGGACGGAATTTGAAATCTGAGACTTTGTTTCATATCAATAGTATGTGTTGTGTACCGTACTGTGAAAAAGTCTAATGTTCACAATATCTGAACATGAATTAGCTTTTCACCAATATTAACCTTTATGCCTTATTATATATTTTACGACGTTGAGTGCATTAAGGGACAAAAATGTCCACTCTAAACACTGCCATAAAACTATTATATATTATTATTTTTTTCCACTTTCACTGAGTTAAATATTTTAACCAACATCAGTCCTGAAAATAACTTCCAAATATTTATTTAATTTTCAGAATTTTAACCCCTTAAATGCCATTTGTTTACATGATGCCACTGTTTTTATCGATGAAAAAAAAAATTAAAAACAATTGTGTACTACATGCTAGGTGGATTTCTTGGGAGGGAATTATCACAGCCTGGTATATGTCCATGATTAGCAGCAACATTGATTTTTATGCTTTTTTTTTTTGTGTGTGTGTATGTCAGATTAAAAAAAATAAAAATCACACTTAGCGCGTTAAGGACCAGCAATGGTCACATATTAAACACTGCCTAAAATATTATATATTATTATTATTTTCCACTTTTACTAAGTTAAATCTTTTAACCAGCATCAGTCCTCATCATAACTACTAAATATTTATTTACTTTCAGGATTTTAACCCTTTAAATTCCAGTTTTGTTGACGATACCATCAATTTGTATAAGAGGAAAAAGCACAAAAATGGAATTATTTTCCATATACTAAATGCAAAGAGAAAACTTTAGCTTTGGTTTATCACAGTCTTGAATATGTCAAAGATTAGCAGCAACATTATTTTTGGTGCATTTTTATTTTTTTGTGCTATGTCAGATTTTTTAAAAAAAAATCACACATAGCACATTAAGGACAAATTTGATCCTATTTAAACCCATTAAAATATCCATTTTTGAACCCACTGCCATAATATCATAAAATCGTAATTTCTATTCAAATACCCTGTCATTACCAAGCCTTGGGGTAAAATATTTACTTTTTACTGTTTTCCACCAGTTGGTACCATTTTTCATATAATTGACATACTGCAAACATCTGCAGTATTGCAAACATTTTCCTGATTTCTACTAGGTGACTATAACCTGTGCCTGTCTCCCTACACATCAAATTTTTTTCTCTAGAAAGAAAGCAAAAGTACAAGATAACCATGAACATGAATTTTTATTTTTCTAAATTCTATAAACATATCAAACATATCAAAAACTTCAAAACAAAATGGGGTCATTGTTCAGCCAAATCAAAACCGAAATAAAACAATGCAGTGAGAAGCGCTTTCTCTTGCTAAATGCACACATACCGACACGCCTACACACACATCCTACACCACCAACACACAGTGTAGTATAAACAGAAAGGGTAAAATATGACCTTCAGGATAATATAATATAATATAATATAATATAATATAATATAATATAATATAATATAATATAATATAATATGAGTATTATATTACTGCCACCTTACCGTGGTGGAGGGGTTTGAGTACCCGAATGACCCTAGAAGCTATGTTGTCTGGGGCTATATGCCCCTGGTAGGGTCTCCCAAGGCAAACAGGTCCTAAGTGACGGGTCAGACTAAGAGCAGTTCAAAAACCCTTTATGATGCCAATAAATTCGAGGACCGTAACGCCGCCCGGCATGGCGCAGCCGGGGCCCTACCCTGGAGCCAGGCCCGGGGTTGGGGCTCATATGCGAGCGCCTCGTGGTCGGGCCTCCTCCCACGGGGTCCGGCCAGGCTCAGCCCGAAGGAGCGATGTGGGGCCGCCCTCCCGTGGATCCACCACCTACAGGAGGGACTGTAAGGGGCCGGTGCTTAGTGGATCGGGCGGCAGTCGAAGGCGGGGGCCTCGACAACCCAATCCCTGGACTAGGAAACTAGCTCTAGAGACATGGAACGTCACCTTTCTGGTGGGGAAGGAGCCTGAGATTGAGCGTGAGGTTCAGAGATTCTGACTAGAGATAGTCGGGATCACCTCCATGCACGGCTTGGGCTCTGGAACCACACTCCTTGAGAGAGGATGGACTCTTCACCACTCTGGAGTTGCCCATGGTGAGAGGCGGCGGGCTGGTATGGGTTTGCTTATAGCCCCCTAGCTCAGCCGCCATGTGTGCGAGTTCACTCCGGTGAACGAGAGGGTTGCTTCCCTGCGCCTTCGGGTCGGGGATAGGTCTCTCACTGTCGTGTGCGCCTATGGGCCAAACGGCAGTGTAGAGTACCCGGCCTTCTTGGGGTCTCTGGGAGGGGTGCTGGAAAGTGCTCTGACTGGGGACTCCGTCGTTCTACTGGGGGACTTCAACGCCTACGTGGACAGCGACAGTGACACCTGGAGGGGCGTGACTGGGAGGAACGGCCCCCCTGATCTGAACCCGAGTGCTGAACTTCTGTGCTAGTTACAGCTTGTCCATAACAAACACCATGTTCAAGCATAAGGGTGTCCATCAGTGCACATGGCACCAGGACACCCTAGGCCGGAGGTCGATGATCGACTTTGAGGTCGTTTCATCTGACCTCCGGCCGTATGTCTTGGACACTCGGGTGAAGAGAGGGGCGGAGCTGTCAACTGATCACCACCTGGTGGTGAGTTGGATCCGATGGCAGGGGAGGAAGCTGGACAGACTCGGCAGACCCAAACTTACTGTGAGGGTCTGTTGGGAACGTTTGGCCGAATCCCCTGTCAGAGAGATCTTCAACTTCCACCTCCGGCAGAGCTTCGACCGGATTCCGAGGGAGTCTGGAGATACTGAGTCCGAGTGGACCATGTTCTCCACCTTCATTTTCAACACGGCCACTCTGAGCTGTGGCTGTAAGGTCTCCGGTGCCTGTCGAGGCGGCAATCCCTGAACCCGGTGGTGGACACCGGAAGTAAAGGATGCCGTAAAGCTGAAGAAGGAGTCCTATCGGGCCTGGCTGGCTTGTTGGACTCCTGAGGCAGCTGACAGGTACCGGCAGGCCAAGCGGACTGCAGCACGGGTGGTTGTGGAGGCAAAAAATCGGGCTTGGGAGGAGTTCGGTGAGGCCATGGAGAAGGACTACCGGCGCGAGAGGGAGGAGACCCCGGGGAAGACCTAGGATACGCTGGAGAGACTATGTCTCCCGGCTGGCCTGGGAACGCCTCGGTGTCCCCCCAGAAGAGCTGGAGGAAGTGTCTAGGGAGAGGGAAGTCTGGGCATCCCTGCTTAGACTACTGCCCCCGCAACCCGGCCCCGGATAAGCGTAAGAAGATGGATAAAGGGATGGATATTATGATTTTTGTCACTCGCCTAAGCACCATGTATTATATTTAGGCCCTACACACACACACACACACACACACACACACACACACTTTTGTCAACGCAGACACACATTGCTCTCAGACATCCACACATACTCAGAAACATCATTTTAGATCATTGAGCCATTAAAATGTTTCATAACACAGTCAATAGTGCCCCTAGTGGAAACCAGAAAAATAATGTGTATTTCCCCCCATAGGGAATACCTATGTAGTGACGTCATCTGGTGGAATACACTATATAATGCAAATATAATGCTTTTGCTTCAAAATGAAAGGATGTTTCAACATAAGTCATGATTCATGTATTCATGACGGCCCCGGCTTTAAATGGTTTTAATGGGTTTCAATGGGCAATTTTTGGTCATTATGGTGCTATATGTTCCTATTTGATCTACACAGTGTGTGTTATACATATTATGCAACATGGGATCAAAATTTTAAAATTTATCCAAAAAGTCAAAATTTTGCCAAATTACATACCATTTGCATTAAAACAGCCAAAATGGTCAAAGAAATTAAACTGAAAATGACCAAAAATGTCCTAATGCAGCAAGAAGGTTAACACAATATAATTTAACTTGTGGAACACACATTTTGTAATGATTTGTAAATCTTTCACAGAAATGCCCATTTCTCGTGTGGATACATTGAAAGTACAGCCAGCTGATACAAAGTGATTATTAAAATGTCCAATTATGTCAATTTTGTTTTTAATTTCAACTGAATTTACAAAAATATGTTGTGGAAGACCTGAAAAAGAATTGGAACCAGACAGAGACTTAATTTGCTTCCAGAATTTAGAGGGGTTATTAAGATTTTCAGACAAATTTTTTAGATAGTAATCTGATTTTGCTTTTCTGGTCATGCTTGTGCATTTATTTCTTAAAAATCTAAAAGCAGTCCAGTCAGCAGTAGAATTTGTGGTTTGAGCTTTACCCCATGCAACATTTCTTTCTCTGATCATAAAGCTTAACTCTTCAGTAAACCATGGGTTATTCCTCCCGCTAATCCTAAATTTCTTTACAGGAGCATGCTTATTACAAATAGCTGAAAAGGCATCATGAGAATATTCCCTAGCATGCTCCACATCAGGTATCAGACAGACAGTCTCCAAATTACAGGTGTACAGATCTTAAATAAAAGCCTGTTCATTAAAACGTTTAAAACACCTTTTAAAAACATAACGAGATTTATGTTTAGGTAGTTTTGTGTCTCTTATACAAGCAATCGCACAGTGATCACTGACATCATTGCATAAAACAGCAGTCGATGTGTATTTATGTGGCATGTTTGTAAAAATGACATCCAACAGCGTTGATTTGCTATGATATCTCGGGTTGAGACGAGTTGGGGTGTCAATAAGTTGTGTGAGATTCAAAGAGACAAATAGGTCTTTAATATTCTCAGAAGCAGGGGAAAGACAATCCCAATTTAGGTCACCCATTAGATTTACTTCAGAGTAGGGGTGTAACGATTCATTCATTTTCTCGATGCATCGATTACAAATCCTGCCGATGCATATGCATCGATCTTGAAACATGGATTTTTGAATCGTGAATCGTTTGTTTTGGTCAATAATCGATTTTATATTAAAAAATCGAATGAATCGCGATTTTATAACGAATATACGATGGATAATTTAAAATAAATAAATATAAATCTTAAATTAGTTGCGTCTGCGACGTAAAGTGCGCCCTCACTGCAGTGGCGCAGTGGATTACGTCACTAATCTTCAATTCGCGCCTGTTTGTTGTCATTCGAATAAACGCAGCAGTGCACAATGGAGGGCAACGAAGAAGGAGAAATTTGCAAGGCACCAGCCAACATGAGATCAAAGGTTTGGGATTACTTCGGCTTTCACAAAGTAAATGGAAAGATTGACAAGTCCGTTGCAGTTTGCAGACATTGTAAATCTGAGTTAAAATACTTTGGAAATACAACGAACCTTAGCAACCATCTCCGCAGACGTCATGCCATTAATATAGAAATACCTGCACCTAAAGCAGCTGCTAGTATTTCAGGGTCAGACGTGAGAAGTGCTACTCCTAACCTATTTGGTCAACTTCAGAGTCTTCCCGAAAACACCCATCGTGCTAAAGCAATAACTGCATCTATTGCAAGATTTATTTGCAAGGATATGCGCCCCTATAGCGTGGTGGAAAACACTGGTTTTCGAGAAATGATAAACACTTTAGAACCAAGATACAAAATACCCAGCCGTCAGTTTTTCAGTGAAAAATGCATCCCGGAATTATATCGGTCAACGAAAGAGGAGCTACAGCTCAAGCTTTCTCAATCTGTCCGTGTTGCTCTCACGACTGACTCTTGGACGTCGTGTTCGACAGAGTCTTATGTGACTATTACCGCACATCTGATTTCCATGAACTGGCAAATGCAGAGCTTCGTTCTTCAAACAAGGACTCTAAATGAAGCCCACACAGGCAAAAACATTGGAGAATTGCTGCGCGATGCCTGTTCCGAGTGGACAATTGCAGACAAGAGTCCTGCTCTTGTTACTGATAACGCCCGCAATATGATTGTTGCAGGTAAAGTTGCTAGATTTACTCCGCACATCACTTGCTTTGCACACACTCTGAACCTGGTGTCTCAAAAGGCCATGAAAGTTAGCAGTGCAGAGCGATTGTTGGGCAAAGTAAGACGTATTGTCTCTTTTTTCCACCGAAGTTCAACTGCTACATGCACGTTAAAAGAGAAACAGCAAATTCTCGGCTTGCCGGCACACAAACTTAAACAGGACGTTTGCACTAGGTGGAATAGTTCTGTGGAAATGCTTGAGCGTTTCTTAGAACAACAAACTGCAATCTTGGCAACGCTTATGTCAAAGGATTTGCGGAGGGGAACAGAAGTACACACTCTTACAGAAACGGACATCAGTAATGCTGAGGATATTGTGAAAGTGATGGCACCCATTAAGATCGCTACTACTATGATGTGCGAAGAAGAACAACCAACCGTGTCTGTGATTGCGCCTCTCCAGGCTAAACTACTCAAACATCTCGAGCCCTGCGAGGACGATACAGACATGACTCGAGAAATGAAATCAGCGATGACAACGGACTTTTCATCCCGGTATACCAACTCCCGCGACATTCTGCTTAAAGGTAAGAGATGTCTCTAATTGTCAAAAGCAAAAGTATTGCAAATGCTCAACAATCTTTGAATTATTTATTATTAAGACCAAATTGTTGCTTATATTAAAACTTTTAATAGCACAACATTGTTCAAAGTTTTCATTTTGACTTGGTAACACTAACTAATAGTTTTTTTTTTTGTTTTTTTTTTTGCTAGCATCTGCATTGGACCCCCGCTTCAAAGGGCTACCCTTTCTAGAAAACGAAGAAAGAGAATTTGTCTTCACCAAACTTACTGTTGATGCCACAAACAGTGTATGTTTGCAACTTCCCTTATTTTCATGAACCAAATGCTGGCTAATTAACTAGACTGTATTAAGGATTATAAGTTGTAATATGATGGTCCGAAATAGTACTTGTTTTAGGCTTGTAATAGGCTTGTTTTAGTGAAATTATTGACTTGACTGGTGTTCGTATTTATATTTCATTTTGTTACAGATTCAAGTGGAACAGCAGGAGGATGCAGTTGAAGAGAAACCACCAGACACAGCTGAAGAAGGTATTTATTTTAATAACTTGTTAATAATAAGTAATCTGTTTAGATTTAAAGGGTAGGCTAGGCATACTGTAGCATAAAAGTTTGGGATGCATTTGTAATTCAAAATGTATTTAAGGACAAGAAATGAGATGCCAACAAACAACTTTTTCATTATGTGTTTCCATCAATCTAATTAATTTTCTTTTTCAGATGAGATGCGTCCTGCAAAAAAATTGAAAGCTATGGATTTGCTCTTCGGCAACATCTTTCAGCAGGTGCCAGAGACCTGTCCGCTATCAAGGTCCGCTAGCGTGGTCAGCAGAGACGAGGTACTCAAATACAGATCCATGGTTCCTCTGCCACTGACTGAAAATGCACTGGACTGGTGGAAGTCCCATGAGACAGAGCTACCAATCCTTGCAAATCTGGCAAGAAGTTGTCTTTGCATTCCTGCTACTAGTGTGGCCTCAGAGAGAGTTTTCAGCACTGCAGGAGACATAGTGTCTTCTCAGAGAAGCAGTTTACGGCCAGATTGTGTTGATCAATTAATATTTTTGAAAAAGAATCTCAAGTAGATGGGGTTAGAAAAAAGCAAGTCATATCATAGCCATGTGTTTGTTCATATCTGTCTTACTACACTCACCACCATGTTTTAATCACACTCTGTGTGGTGTTACTGCCCGTTGGACTTGGCCTGTTGCATTTCTGCACTTTGCTGTATTTACACACTTTCTTTGCTGTATTTACACAATTTGCTGTATTTACACACTTTATTTGCTGTATTTACACACTTTGCTGTATTTCCTAAATGTTCAGGAAATGTGTGCAATGTTTACAATAAAAGCACTCATGGTGCATTGAATATGTAGAAGTATTTTATTTTTCTTGGTTTACTTGCCTTAATGTATTTTTGAGTCCTAAGAAGTTAAGCTATTGAACTGAAGTTCTGAATCAAGTTATTAAATTGAGTTTAATAGTCATAATTTTCCCAAAAAAATATTTTATTTGCTCAGATACAGATGTATACTAAAATTTACAGAATAGAATCGTTAATAATCGAATCGAATCAAATTTCATTGTTAATCGAATCGAATTGAATCGTTCTGATTTGCAAAAATCGTTTTTGAATCGAATCAAAAACCTCTGAATCGTGAATCGAATCGATTCGCTGTCTACCCAAAGATTCACAGCCCTACTTCAGAGTCATTAAGGTTGAGTAATACATCATGAAGAGAGAAAATAGTTTATTTTGTGGCGGAGGGTGGCCTGTAGCAGCCAACAACAGTGAGGTATGTATCCTTGTATAAATTTACTTTCAATGCCAGTAAATCAAACTGTTTGACTCTACTTACTGACAATGTCACTGAGCTTAAGAATTTTGATTTACCATACAGGTGCTGGTCATAAAATTTGAATATCATCAAAAAGTTTATTTATTTCAAGAATTCAACTTAACAGGTGAAACTAATATATTATATAGACTCATTACATGCAAAGTGAGATATTTCAAGCCTTTATTTGTTATAATTTTGATGATTATGGCTTACAGCTTATGAAACCCACAAAATCAAAATCCCAGAAAATTAGAATATTACATGAAATCACACAGTAATTACACAGTAATGCCATGGTCACTGAACCAGGTTTTGGTTCTTTTGGCAGTGTGGGCAGGTGCAAATCCTGCTGGAAAATGAAGTCAGCATCTCCATAAAGCTTGTCTGCTGAAGGAAGCATGAAGTGCTCTGAATGTCCTGGTAGACGGCTGCGTTGAGTGGACAGCACAGTGGACCAACACCAGCCGATGACATGGCTCCCCAAACCAACACAGACTGTGGAAACTTCACACTGGACTTCAAGCATCTTGGATTGTGTGCCTCTCCATTCTTCCTCCAGACTCTGGGACCTTGGTTTCCAAATGAGATGCAAGATTTGCTCTCATCAGAAAAGAGGACTTTGGTCCACTGTGCTTTATTAAATCCAGAGTCAACGCAGCCATCTACCAGGACATTTCCAGAGCACTTCATGCTGACTTCATTTTCCAGCAGGATTTGCACCTTCGAACCTGTGTGTATGCCTACTGTGAAACTACCACGTACGTGCTAACATGGATGCAGCTATGAAGCCGCCGGGTTTACTTCAGGGAAAATTTATTTTCGGATCGGATAGCTATCTGATTTATCAAAACGATTCCATTTCTGGTCACATAAATGTGTTTTTGCGAAACGGATTTAAATCCGATCTTCAATTCCCGCGCTATTTGCAGATTTAATAGAGTGCACGTCACCGAAAGCAACAGATATGAGCTGCATTTTTTTGATCATCAGCTAAAATTTCAAAATCAAAGACCGCAATAACAGAGAGCGGCAACATCCCTGGTAAGATAATTTTGTTTCTTTACTTTAAATGATGATGATTGTGTGTTAAGCGTCTCACTTTCACTTTGATTTGTGTTAGTTTGCACGTTGGCTTTATGAATAGATGCTCAGCTGCTCATCTGCGGTGATGCGTGTTCCAGTAGCGTCGTCATATCTGGCTATATATTTACATATAGCCTATAACACGCTCTCACACGTTTTTTTTTTAGCATTTTTGGGAGGAGTACAATTTACATATGTGGTTTCAACAACCAGATGCATTTACACTTGTCCAGTTTCGTCTGGAATGCAGCCCCGACCTCCTCCCGAAGTGGTTTGAACGATCGGATGGCTATCCGATCTGAGAAAACGCATGAAGTGGCCAAGTGTAAACAGCCTTTTAGTCATTATTTGGGTAGCACACATATTCTGAATGCCAATTCGGCATAATTCCAATGAACGATTTTAATCTAGATTAATCTAGATTAATTCCAAGATTACAGTGAGATTAATCTAGATTAAAAAAATTAATCTATGCCCACCACTAATTAAAATGCATAATTCCAAGACCGGATCTGTTTTTGAAGTCGCATGGGGAATATATAGTTTGTAGTGATTCAGGCCCAGGATTTGGCTGTACGTTCCCAGATAACAGCAAAAATAGTAAGACAATAGATTTCGGGGCGTAGAATTTAGTAGGGACGCTAGGGACGTGTCCCTACCAATATCCAGTGACACTGATATATCCTTAGCAATAATTTCGATCAAAACTTAAAATATATTTATATTGATGTCCCCGTCCCCACCAATTTCAAAATCAAACCTACGCCTTCACTGTGTGTTTTTCATCACAATCACTGTCTGACAAGTGTGAATGTCCATGTTGCACAGTAGTTACTTAAAAAATTCATTATTAGCAGGTGTAACGAGGGATTCATTTGTAGTAGATGATTATAGAGTATTTGTTGCTGTGCAGGATGGATAAACTGGTGATAACTGCATGCCTCCTTTGTTGAGGAGTGAGATATTTGCAATGTACTCACCGTCAATAAATGGAGTTGGCCGCGACTTAAATCCATCATTAAATGCTGTGAGTAATAAAAATAATAAAAGATGCATTTTGCTTTCATAAAACATAAAACATAGGCTGAACAGACAAAAGGTTCCAAGGGCTCACTGCAGAGTTTTGTGAGTCTTGTAGAACAATCCTGAGACGCTTTCGCTTGTCCAAATATATTGACCAACACGCAAGCTTTTCGGTGATCCGTGAAACTTGTTATGGTTTAATCCATCCTGAGACGCTTCACAGATGCAATGTGTTAACCAGCATACAGCATCCGTGATCATTACAGGAAGAGCATGGGCACACTAAATCCAAGTTATTGTTATTTTTACATCACTACCATCCAGGCGTGGGGGACAATCCGAGCCCAGACCATCCAGAAGTAGATTTCAAATTCCCCTGGATCTTTCAGCAGATCAAATTTTCAGCAGGCCGACGGCAGTAATCCCTCTCCTTCTAGGATAGATCCAAGTACAACAAGGCACCATGCGATACCATACGAAGACACTCAATAAACACAAGTTTCCCGAAAGAAATTTACTTTCCTTTGTTAGGTATTACAAAAGCCAGGAACATAAAAACACATAAAGAGTAACTCAGCGCATGCACACAAACAAAAAAACTCGACTGGTGGCGGCCATCTTGGATTCACACACATCAGTGTGCTGCATGGTTTCTGTGTCTGGAATGAAACTGCAAATAAAGTGATTTTGTTTTCAGTAGTAAAAGTTATTATATTTTGTACTGATGTTTTTATTTAGCTCTTACTGCATAATCATAATTTGATAAACTTACAGTATAACAAAATCTTTAAAAAAAAAAGTATTATATCCCTGTATTTCTGGCTGATCACATTCTCCTTTCTATAACACTTGTGTCTTTTTTTAAATGGTTTTATATTGTGGAGTTTGGTTTGGTTTGCTGAGTGCTGATGCGGTTGCATGTGCATTAACTGTTAATGATGTTTAATGCATCTTTGTTTGGTGTTTCTGGGGTTAATTCAGGCTATAAAAGAACGCTGAGCAGCTCATAAACACCATCATCTCCTGATGAGCAGCGTCTTCAGTCTTCAGTCTGATTCCAGGTAAGATCATGTCGTCTCATGTGGGAATTATTGTGTCATTGTGTTTCAGCCTTTATTCAAACGTTAGCACATGTTGTTCAGCTTGTTGACTCTCTAGTGTGCTTGATTATGTGTAGAAGAAATTAAAGAAATTAAGATAGGTTTGGAAGTTTTCTTTAAGGTCCTGTCGGAACCAGTTTCCATTTCAGGCTCTTGATATTCATTTGATGATGATGTGATCAGCTCATAAACTTCATCATCTGTTTTGTAGTTTGATGTTCATTATGATTCCAGGGAAGATCATGAGATCATCTCATCCGTGAGTTTATATAGTCAACTATCTTTGTATTTCAGCCTCTGGTCTCACTGTGATCATCTGCACTTAAAGGGGGGGGGGGGGGGGGGGGGGGGGGGGGGGGGGGGGGGGGGGGGTGAAATGCTATTTCATGCATACTGAGTTTTTTACACTGTTAAAGAGTTGGATTCCCATGCTAAACATGGACAAAGTTTCAAAAATTAAATTGTACGTTTGAAGGAGTATTTCTGTGCCAAAAATTGTCCTTCCGGTTTGTCACAAGTTTCGGAAAGTTTTTTTTCGAGTATGGGCATGTGTCATGTAAGATGGGGCGGAATTTCCTTATACGGGTCCTAAGGGCACTTCTGCCGGAAGACCGTGCGCGCACTCGTAGACCAGAGAGAGATAGCGAAAGCAGTTCGCCCATCAAAGCGCTCTGCTCGGGTTTTGGAAGTCAATGTCACCAAAGAAGTGTGTTTTTGGTTGCCAGGGCAAGACAACCCTGCACATATTCCCAAAGAACCCAGCGTTAAGGGACCAGTGGATGGAGTTTGTTTTTTCAGAGCATCAACAACGGAGCTGTGTAAGACTTTGTTCCCTGCATTTCGACGATGATTGTTTTATAAACAAAGCCCAGATCGACGGATTTGCAGATCGTCTAATGCTTAAGGATCGAGCAGTCGCAATGATAAAGGTTCGCGGTCGTGATTGGAACCGGGCGGTGAGTAAAACTGGTAAAACTGCTTCAAATGTCTCTGTGTTGTTAGTGTGGCGCGTTAGCACACAGGTTTAGCTTCACCCCCCCCCACCCCAGCCGCTCGTTTTTTTCCGGAAAGACTCGGTACAGCCTATCTGTCTTTTATAAATATAATAAAACTAAATACTTTTTGGAGATATGAAGGATGCAATACTACTCTATAGGTATTCAAGATTAACAGGAGATTGAGTGAAAATGAGCATTTTACCCCCCCTTTAAACTAGTTTCCTTTAATTAACACTGAGTGTGATTTCAGTCAGTCAGCAACACAGATTTCCATTTCTTAAAGAAAACAGGCTTGCAGAGCAGCAGAAGAATCAATATTTTAGAGAGATCAACATATCTGTGCTTTCTCTCACCGATCATTCATGGGTTTCTTATTCTACTGAGGATATGAATAAACGTTGAGTGAACTTTAAAACTGAAAGCATCAGATATAAAGCGTTTTCAGATTACTTCAGTCGTCGTAGTTGAGCCGAACCGTTTGTGAAAGTTAGACTGGTTTTTCACTCAAACCACTATTGTTAGTTAATTGTGTCTTTAAGGTATTTACAGTTGCACACGTTGGATCAAATAGTTTGTCTGTAATCTCAGGCATTTCCTACATTAGATCCACAAGCTTTAAGATGTGTGTTTTTACAGTGTGTGCAGTGAATGAAGAGCTCTTTAAACACGGCAGTGGAAACTTGTGAAACATCTGTCAGTCTGTGTGTTGCTCCACAAACTTCTGCTTTGACCTGCAGACGAAACACACAATCCTGTCAGTAACGTAAGTTCTTCAAGATTTATTCCTAGTTTAATAAACCATTGTACACTTGCAGCTGTGCTGGACTGAATATTCAGAACAACAGCATTCTTGCTTCTGTGATATTGTTCAAATGGAGGATTTCCAAACTTTAATCTTACATTTCACATATTTCAAGCTTTCTAACATTACACACATCTCCTCTAAAGAACATGTAAAGCAAACTGAGGAAACTTTATTTCAACAATCACACAGAAAACAAGTTATGTCATATATTTTTCCCTAATGTTTTTAATAAAGTAGTAAATAGTAAATGAATGCATGTTTTTTAAAATAATGACTGGTTTGTTATTTAGTGTCGCCAGTCAAGATTTCATGAAACAATGGCAGAACAAAACGCCAGCAGCAACAGATCAAGTGGAGTAAATTATGAAGATGAATGGAGCCGTCTGATGAGGGAATTTTACTTGAATCTTGTGTCTGCAAACCCATTAATTATCATGATAATTTCATCCATTGACATTGTAATCATGATCTTAACTCTGTTTGCGTTGTGTGCTCTTATCAAATCTAATCGCTCCACTCCAGTGTTTGTTATTCATTTGATTCTTTCAGATCTCATTCAGATCATTTGTAAATTAACATACACAATCACAAGGTCAAAGGATGTGTATAATGCATATGATTATAGTTTGATTGTGGGTATGTATTTTATGGCATGTGTTGCTTTTGAACGATATCTTCTAGTTTCTCATCCTATCTGGTACAGATCTCATCATTCACTAAAAGTCTGCTGTGTCGTTTCTGTGATCATCTGGTTTGTTCCTATGATCTTTGCAGACTTTACAGACGTTAACTCTGATTGGCTGTTTAAACATCTTTCCCGATCGATTGGCTGTTTAATCCCCTACCCGATAATCATTCTGTGTTTTGTTGGCACTTGTCGCGGTCTTTCACGCGCAATATCACTTACTTCTCTAAAGCGCAAGAAAATTTTGGGCAGTTTGTTCCTGGTGCTTCTGACTTACACTTTTCTCATTCTCCCGAACGTAATCCTGAATTTTATATATACATTTAGTTACGGCAGTACACCAGTAGTGTTTAGTTACAGCTATAAACTGTTTTATATAATTTGGTATTTGTCTAGATATCTCCTGTTTTTGAACCCACTGGCTGACTGTTTATTGTACATGTTCTTGAGGCCTGATGTTGGAGGGTTAATGAAGTCTGTTCACTGCTGCTGTAGAACTGACACACATCAGAGTTCGACACACAGCCGGGACGAACTCTCTCGAGACAGTAGTGCAGCGTTTGCCTGCTGTGTTTCAATGCAAAAGCCTGCGTCTCATTCACAGACCGCCTGCAGTTCAGTTTAAATATCTGCACTCAATAAATGAAGTCAATGTCATTCTTCTCACTGCACACACCCTTCCTTTCTGTGACATTTAGGTTTATTAGAGATAACTCTTGACTCATAAAACTCAAAACTCAGTTGCTCTATTTGCGCTCCATTAAACACATATGGTAAACAGAGTTTTATTAAAGATGTATTGATGTGCCGTTGATGCTTCTGCTGACGTTCTGTATCAGCAGGACTTTATCATACGATCGAGAGGAGGCTTGTATAAAGCACGGTTTATTCTCATTAATTCCCCCGATAGACTGACAGATCAACAACATCAAGTAGTTTAATGTCATAGTCTTGCTTTTGTTCCTAATGCATGTACATTATACTCTTTCACCAAATAACTACTATTCACGCTATTATTCACAGCACTTGAATATTGTTAGTTTAACTTCTATTGTTCTCCTCATTTGTAAATTGCTTTGGATTAAAGCGTCTGCTAAATGATTAAATGTAAATGTATTAAAAAGATGGTTCACTCAAAAATGAAAATTGACAATGTACATATGCCCTCATGTCGACCAAAAGCTGGATAACTTTCTTTCTTCTGTGGACCATAAAAGACAATATTTAGAGATTTCTTTGTCCATACATTAGAAGTCAGTGGACAGTTTCGGGTGAACTATCCCTAAAAAGACTTGATTTAAAGTGCACAGAATATATTAGAAGAGTACTAAGTTTATATACAAATATTAACCAGAGCTTGCATGGAAATCAGAAGAGAGTTATTTGTAATATTGTTGTGTCTTTATAGAAGTGTTTCATATCGAGTCAGAGACTGTCCTGTATTCTCTCTCTTCTATCATTAATATAATTAAAGCGCTCTCAGTTCTCCTGTATGTGTTTCTGCCTGTGATTATTATTACAATAACAGCTGAGTTGAACTGAGAAGGTCTACTTCCAAAAGAGAGAATCCACTTGCTCACATGACTTTAATGCAGAGACTCCACATGGAAAGAGCTTAATACTTCACTCTTCCTCATTTTCTCATCCGACTTCCGCTAAACTGAGTAGTTAGTCACCAAGGACCAGTGGAGACTACTGGATGCTCGTGCAGCGCTGCTTTGGGAAGGTCCTGTAGCCACGCAGACTCTATATTATGGAAGGTAAGATGAACACACACATTATTAGTATTTATTATTCTTGATAATATATTGCAATGTTCGTGTGGTTAACATAAGTATGTTATAAATGTATATAGATTAATATCAGATGATGTCACCAACGTCTCCTCACTGACATCACTCACTTCTAAAACTTGTCTGCCGCCATCTTGAGTACCTGATTCATGTCAGTCGCAAAGGAACTAGCTAGCTATGCCTTCAATATGTTGTTGTTGTTCTCTCGCGCGCCCACGCCTTTGAGTTCATAAAAAGCTCAGGTGAGTAATGTCTTGTCCCGTTATTGTCACCTGCACTTCATGTCACATGTTTAGCATAGCCTTCTCTGTAGGCAATATATGATTTATATGTGATAAATGCAAGGAGACAGTTAGGCTGATGGAGAAGATGTTAGGCTGACGGAGAAGATTTCAGAACTAGAGACACGCATCCAAACTTTAATTGAGGATAGTAAGAGTGCTAGAGCTTTAGATACTGCTTTGGATGCGCCTAGCATAGTGAACTCTTTACATTACTCGATTCTGGCTGAATTAGTGCCTGTGCAGAAAGGCAAATGGGTGACAGTGAGGGATCGCTCTAGTCGCGGATCAAAAAAACACTCTTCCGTTCCGATTACCATAACAAATCGATTTGCCCCGCTCAGTGAAACACCCACTGAGAGTTCTGTTGATTGTGAACGTGAAAATAGAGACACCAGCCACCATAGTCACATGTTTTCCGGGAGCCAGAGCGCCTGACATCAAAGCAAATTTAAAAGTGCTGGCTAATGCTAATCGTAAATTCTCTAAGATTATTATTCACGTTGGCACTAATGATGTTCAACTCCGCCAGTCGGAGATCACCATAATTAACATTAAAGAGGTGTGTGAACTCGCAAGTACGATGTCAAGCACTGTAATTTGCTCTGGCCCCCTTCCTGTTTGCAGGAGTGATGAGATAGTTAGTAGATTGTGTTCTCTTAACGGTTGGTTGTCTAAGTGGTGTCCGCAAAATAATATAGAATTCATAGACAATTGGAAAAGTTTTTGGGGCAAACCTGACCTGTTGAAAAGAGATGGTATTCATCCCTCCTGGGATGGTGCTGCTCTTCTCTCTAGTAATTTGGCTCATAGTCTTAGAGATAAAAAAATGACAAATTGGGCACCAGGTCAGGAAGCAGACAGACTGGCTAAACTGACTGTCTGCTAGCGGCCTTGCGTCACCCAGGTCAGATAAATCCCATCACATAGAGCCTCTTTCACCTAGCTATCATCATATAGAGACTGTGTCTGTTCCATGAATTTGGAAATCCAAAAAACATCCAAACCCATCTAAGGTTAAAAATTTAATTGATGTTCAACAAATAAAAACAGCTATAATACAGATGAGCAAATGCTAAAGCTTGGGTTGCTGAATATTCGATCCCTTACTTCAAAAGCACTTATTGTTAATGATATGATTTCAGATAATAACCTAGATGTGCTGTGTCTGACAGAAACCTTGCTAAAACCAAACAATTACATTACTTTAAATGAGTCCACCCCACAAGATTACTGTTATAAACATGAACCTCGTCTGAAACGCAAAGGGGGAGGTGTTGCTGTAATTTATAGTAATATTTTCAGAAATCAAGTTTTAACCCTCTGGGGTCTGAACTGTTTTCTGGGCCCTGGAGGTGTTCTGACATGCTCTGACATTTCTGGTTATTTCTGTTACTTGTGACATTTTCATGGCTAAAGTCTAATTACACTGTATTCAGCACAAACTCTGCTACAATATTATATCAGCAGCATGTATGTAAAAGTTTGTAGTTTTGAGATAATGACATTTATGCATGGTTTGTGAAAATACAAAAAAAAATTCTCACTGAAATAAGGCCATGAAACCCATACTGATTATTTCTTTCCAAGACTTTTGAAAATTGTATGACGTAGCCTAGAATATTTGCTCCAAAACTATGTGAAAATCACCCTGACTTCTCATTCAGAGAAGAGAATATATTGATTTAAAATTTGTATGACGTGTTTTGTGTGAGAAAGCTTTATGCGGGAGGTCATTAATATGTAAGCTTTTCACACCTGAGAAAGACAAAGACCCTCCCCTAACGACCCTATTAGGAGCTATCAGGCCCTATCATTCTGAGCAACCTTTCACAAAGAATGAGGAGATTTAAAAAAAGAATGGCTTTTTGATTGTTTGGATTTATTTACAACACAACATAATCCAAAGATACACAACAAATGACAAAAAAGCACTTATTGAAAACAATGATCCAAAGACAGAGACCTTTGTGCCATTCCTAAAAACATTGTACATACCTTTCATTTCCAAGGTGTTTGATTTTCACTTTACCATGTTCATGTGCAGAGACTCATGTGAATGTTGAAGTCAGCAGGACTCAGTGGCATCTGGGCCCTGAAAGAAAAAAAAAAGTGAATATACTGATATCAAGAGAAAGGCCTGCACGATTTTGGGAATAAATTTTAGATTTTTCTGGTTAAAATTGCTTTTTAAAATTCACAGAATACACACACACACACACACACACACACACACACACAAATGTTTCCAACAATATATAATATAATGAACACCAGGTTTGTTGTGCCTTGTAGGCATAGGCTATGCGCAGTGCTGCATAAAATAATAATAACAATAACCTATAGCAGCCTATAAATCTTCCAAAAGATTTCAGTAACAACTAAGCTAGAGAAAAATATATTGATTATCATGTTACTTCAAATGTTTCCATTCGTTATGATGATATGAAATGAGATAATATTAAAAACATGAAGCCGTTTGGTGCGTTTTGCTTTTCAAACGCGATCACGATCCAAAATATGATACATTCAAACGCGATCGCGCTCAAATATAAAACATTATGGTTACCATATACATATCAACGTTTGAGCAGATATCCACAAACACAGTAAGAGTAAACACGGGTCTAAATATATAATATTATATTCTAAATATATAATATAATATTCACCATATATCTAGCAACAGTTCAACTGCAATGTGAAATTTATGCAACAATAACAAACTAATATGTAAGAATTTCTTACCTTACATCTTTCTTGTCTTCAAATCGCGTTCCTCTTCTTCTGAGGTAAATCCAATGTAAGCTCACGGCACGTCTTTCAAACTCGACGAAAAGCAGAGACTTGTGAAGTTTTTTCATGCTTTGTTTTTGAGGTAATGAGCGCGATCGCGTTCCATGTGGAGATTTGCATGTGAATCTCTTTTGCGCTCGTGGGCGTGGTCAAATTAAAAATAATTAGGAAGCGTTTGAGAAGCTGGACATCTTGTTGGTTTTATAAAAATTACTTAAACAGAGAATATTTGTTTTCAGTTTGAATCCGATCATTTAAAAGTACACACTTAAATGTTTATAAAGGTATATGGCTCATAAATGTGTGACAAGTATTCGCTGAGTTTGGTTTCAGTTTATAGACGTGCTCAAGAAAAAAAAGTTCACCGCGACGGGTAGGCAGAAAGCACACCCTGTTTATTTTCTTTATTTTACAAAAGCACAATGTTTTGATTTGATTGTAAGTGGACACATACAAAAGTAGAAATATCACAGATTTTTTTTTTTATATTTCTTTTCTCTGTATGACCATAAATGACGGAGTAATTTAAGTTTATTGTGCTACAATGTGAAGAAAATCCAGCAAAACGCGAGGGCGCGTTTGTCGACCCCAGAGGATTAAATATAATTCTTTTGAAGTGTTGGTGTTTAATGTAAAAATATATAGTGATTTGTGCTGGCTACTGAATACAGGCCACCAGGGCACCATAAAGACTTTATCAAAGAATTTGCGGACTTTCTATCAGAATTAATATTGACTGGAGATAAAGTACTAATTGTTGGTGATTTTAATATACACATCGATAATGAAAAAGATGCATTGGGTTTGGCATTTAAAGACATTCTGAACTCAATTGGAGTTAGACAGCATATGTCAGGACCTACTCATTGTCGTAATCATATGTAACCCAGACTAATTCAGTATTATAAAATATATTTTTGTAAATGAATGGGGTTCACAAAAACGTAAATAATTAAAGATTGGTGATGTCAACAAACCCTTTTCGTTGAATAAATTATGTGGGAAAAATAATTTGTAATATTTAGGGTTATTGGTTCAGCCAATCAGAATACTGTTGATGTGATCCGCCCACTGAGCAGATGCGCGAGACCGGAGAGTGGAGAAGTCTGAGAGAAATTCGTCTAGTTTAGTCATAAAGAAAATTGAGAAATAATTGAGTAAAACTATAAAAATAGTCTTTACATCTCTTCAGGATTGTTAAAAGAGGAAGATATTGAGTGGATTCTGTAGTTGTTTTACTCCTGTGACGATCGATGGGTTAATTACATCGTCGTATTGCTGGAAAGTGAATATCTGGATGTGGTGAGTTCATTTATGTGTGTATGCTGAATTTAATGTTTAAATAAGAAACACAACACTACTTTTGTGAGAAAAACAGAAGTTTATTTCATTTGTTATGTTCATAAGATTTATGTTGTATTTTTGGAGTATTTTTATTTATTGTACAATTTCATTGTGCTGAGTGAGTTCAGTCATTTTCACTTGGAGTCAAATTGCTTCACGTGCATGTCTCGTGCGCGTGCCTGAAAAGAGAAATGTTTATTAGCAATGTAATATTGTAAAAGGTACAATATTGTAAAACACTGATTACTTTTATTTGTATGGTTAAATGTTAATTTACTCTGATGATGAGATACTTACCTTATGTGATGCCATTGTTGACTAAATGCGGTGGTGCATTTCTGGCCTTTTGAACAGGTCAGGTTTTTTTTTCTGAGTGGAGTTGATTCTCATGGATGGCGAGCCAACCTAATCGGATACTGGACGAAAAAGAAGAAAATTCATCTTAAAGGACCAAGGGAGTATCTTGATTTCATATTTTGTTTTCCCTGCTCAAGGTAAAACTTTTCCTGCACAGAGACTGTTTTTTTTTTCTTCTCCATACGGGACTGAGAACTGAGATATCTAATAGAAAAGACTGATATCAGTGATTGAGTATTTGGAAATTGAACCTATCGTCGACGTGAGCGTGATATTTCAAAATTGTGGTTGAGTCTGAACAGGTTTTGTCAATTTGCTGTTGGGTACATTATTAATGTATTTCTAGTGTAAAACTGACAGTGATTTGTTCAGTGACTTATTCTATTTCTTTTCATTGAATTTAAGTAATTCACTTCTAATTGTTTATTTATTTTATTTTATTGTGTTTACTTTAAAAGGGGAAAGGCCTGTGTGTTCAAACAAACATTTATAAAAGTTATATACTTACCTTAACTGTGGTGTCCTGTCATCCCTCAGCAATAACTCTCCATCTCCGTAGTCGAACATAACAATCTTCTGATCTCCTAATTGGTTCATAAAGTGAAGTCCAAATTTATAAGTAATAACCCGTTACATAACATTGGCGAGCCAGCCAGGAGATGGCGATGTGTTGCTGAGGACAGGCAGCTGAAATTTAAACCCATTTTAGTGCTCAGACAAATCAACCAGTTCACTGTCAAAATGGATGTAATTGACCAAGAAGGTATCAAAATCCCAAATGCTGTAATAGTTAGTGGGGTAACTGGAACAACAGAGGATGACGAACTGATAAAACTTCTGCAAGAACATGGTTCTATTGATAGGTCAGTGAAAATTCAGGACCCTGAATCTGAGTTTTATCATGACTTAATTATTGAGTTTGACAGTGGCAGTGCTTTACAGTCGTTAGAGCCCATGCTGCCATTTACTTACCAACTAACCAGTGATCCAAATGTCACTTACATAGTGAGATCATTATCTAGTGTTTACACCCGACAATTGGGGGGTAGTGCTACTAGATCTTACCTCAAAGGGTTAAAAGAAATTGCAAAACTCAGTGGGGCAAATTTTGAAGTGATGCTAAGTGAAATGCTGACAGAAATGAGTTCTGTGGTTCTCCCAGCAAGCACTACATCTGAAGCTGCTGACAAAGACCCGATTAGACTATCTGGTCAAGAACCGCTTGAAGGCAAAGCAACTCCATTCACCGCTCAGCCTTACAAAGGAGGAACCCAGCAGACCCAACCTGCTGCTTCTTATGTGGCTGACACCTCAGTTCTTACCTCTCCCACAATACTTAACCCACCTGAAGTCCAGAGGTTGGTTGTTGAACACGTGGTGAGGAGTGGAGAAGCTATTACTCAGGTGCACGCGCCTATGCGACTCAGATTATTTTCTGGGAGAAAACCTAGACCTGCCAATGAAACGGATTATGACTCATGGCGTTCTAGTGTTGATCTTGTTCTGAAAGATCCTGCAATATCTGATCTTCATACGTCAAGAAAGATCCTGGACAGTCTTTTGTCTCCAGCTGCTGATGTTATTAAACACTTGAGCCCTGATTCTTCTCCATCAGCTTACCTGCAGTTACTGGATTCTGCTTTCGGCACAGTAGAAGACGGTGACGAGCTCTTTGCTAGATTTATGAATACCTTGCAGGATGCAGGGGAGAGACCTTCAGCTTACCTGTCTAGGCTTCAGGCAGCCTTGGGTGTAACAATTAAGCGTGGTGGTGTTTCACCCAGTGAAGCAGACCGGCATCTCTTGAAGCAGTTCTGCCGGGGCTGCTGGGATGATGGCTTGATTACTGATCTGCGACTGGCACAAAAACGTGATGATCCTCCACCCTTTGCACAGTTGTTGTTGATGCTACGGACTGAGGAAGATAAACATGCTGCAAAAACCATGCGTATGAAACAACATCTAGGTGGTACTAAGCAGCGCGCACTGATGCATACCCAAAGAACCTGGGTGTCTGATGAAACTGACCCAACTTCATCCACCAATGTGCTGTCGTTGGCTACAGAAGCTAAAGAGCTAAGAAAACAGATAGCGACTCTCCAGAGCCAACTAGCAAAACTTACCTCTAAAGCTGATGCCCCAAAGAAATCTTCATCGCAAGCAGTGGATCGGAAAACTTTTTCCACAGAGAAAAGATCAAGCAAACAGAGTGCTGTAGCCACAATACCTGTGAATCATAAACAAACTGACAAACCCAGGCCGTGGTATTGCTTTAAATGTGGGGAGGATGGCCACATTGCCTCCTCCTGTGAGTCAGAGTCCAACCCAACCCTGGTGGCTGAAAAGCGGAAACTTTTGAGGGAGAAACAATCCCAGTGGGAAATTCAAAACAACATCACAAAAGGCACTTTAAACTAGAATCAGTTCCTGTTGTGGGACAACCAGGGACTGAAATATTGAACTGTCCCCTTCAAACCAAAGTCTCCACACAAAACCATTGCTCCAAGATGAACATTTCCAGATTGCCCAAGGGTTTGATTGGCGAAAAATGTATAGCACAAGTTACTATTTCAGGGCAGGAATGCAATTGTTTGATAGACACTGGCTCACAAGTTACCACTATTCCTTTGTCTTTTTATGAGCAATGTCTTTCAGAATATCCTATCAATTCCCTCTCTGATTTGTTGGAGGTTGAAGGTGCGAATGGTCTTTCTGTACCCTACATTGGGTACATAGAATTGATTGTGACCTTCCCGGCAGACTTCATTGGTACAAGTGTTGATGTACCCACCGTTGCTTTGGTGGTTCCAGATCCAAAGTCCCACACCATGCCTTTAGTCCTGATTGGGACAAATACTTTGGACACCCTTTATGAGGAACACTTGAAAGTGAGTTCTACCCCATTCCAACCTTCATTGTTTGGCTACAGGTCTGTTCTGAATACCCTCAGATTGCGGCATGAATATGGCACAACTGGTGTTCTCGGTCATGTTGGGTTGAGGGGTAGGGTGCCTGAAGTCATGGCTGCTGGCCAAACTGTCGTTTTAGAAGGGATTGCCCATGTGAGTGGAGTTTCAACTGATAAGTGGGTTGTAGTGGAACACCCCTCCATATCTTCCCTACCTGGAGGAGTTGTTGTAAAAAACTGCTTACTTACCCTTCCTTCTAAGAAATCCTGCCATCTTCCTGTAGTTCTTACAAATGAAACCGATCATGACATCACTATTCCGCAGAGGTGTGTTATTGCAGAAATCCATGCGTTGGAGTCGGTACTTTCTTCTGACAGTGCTGTGTCTAAGTCAGCTTCTCAAAGTAATGAGCACACGGCGGTCAAAGAGGAAATGTTCACTTTGAATTTTGGTGATTCTCCACTATCACAGGAGTGGAAGGACCGAATCACCAAAAAGCTATGTGAGATGCCAGAAGTCTTTGCTCAACACAATCTGGACTTTGGACATACACAGAAAGTGAAACATTCCATCAAATTACATGATGAGACCCCGTTTAAACATCGCGCTAGACCAATCCATCCACGAGACCTTGGAGCAGTAAGAAAACACCTTCAGGAGCTTTTGTCAAGCGGAGTCATACGTGAGTCGGAATCCCCTTTCTCATCGCCAATAGTGGTGGTCAGGAAGAAAAATGGCGATGTACGACTCTGTATAGATTATCGGAAGTTAAATCTTCAAACAGTCAAGGACGCTTATGCCTTACCGAACCTTGAAGAAACATTTTCAGCTTTAAATGGTTCGAAGTGGTTTACTGTTTTAGACTTGAAATCTGGGTATTACCAGATTGAAGTTGCAGAAGTGGACAAGCCCAAAACTGCTTTTGTGTGTCCGTTGGGGTTTTGGGAATTTAATCGGATGCCACAGGGGGTAACCAATGCACCAAGCACTTTCCAAAGGCTGATGGAAAAGTGTATGGGAGACATCAATCTAAAAGAAGTGCTTGTGTTTTTGGATGACTTGATTGTGTTCTCCAAAACCCTAGAGGAACAAGAGAGGCGGCTGCTGCAAGTCTTAGCTCGCCTGAAGGAATACGGGCTCAAACTTTCGCCAGAGAAGTGCCGTTTTTTCCAGACTTCTGTCAGATACTTAGGGCATGTGGTATCCGAGCGTGGGGTGGAAACGGATCCTGAAAAGATTGAGGCTATAAAAACCTGGCCATGTCCAAGAAACCTTAAGGAGTTAAGGTCGTTTCTTGGTTTTTCAGGCTACTATCGTAGGTTTATTAAAGCCTACTCACAAATAGTAAAACCCCTGAATGACCTGACTTCTGGTTATCCACCACTGAGGAAAAGTTGTAAGAAGGCTGATAAAGAACGTCAGTATTACGATCCCAAAGAGCCTTTTGGTGGTCGTTGGACGACTGCTTGCCAAGAAGCATTCAAGACCCTCATTGAAAAGCTTTCCACCGCTCCTGTCTTGGGTTTTGCGGACCCCAAACTTCCTTATGTTGTTCATACAGATGCCAGCACCACAGGACTGGGGGCTGCACTGTACCAAGAGCAGGATGGGAAACAACGTGTGATTTCATTTGCCAGCAGAGGTTTATCGCGAAGCGAGTCCCGTTACCCAGCTCATAAACTTGAGTTTCTTGCCCTTAAATGGGCTGTAACGGAGAAGTTTCATGACTATCTTTATGGCAGCACATTTACTGCCGTAACAGATAGTAACCCATTGACTTATCTTCTGACAACCGCTAAGCTTGATGCTACTAGCTACCGGTGGCTCGCTGCACTTTCCACATTCTCATTTAAGCTGCAGTACCGGGCTGGTAAACAAAACATTGATGCAGACAGCTTGTCAAGGCGACCACACAAAGAGCAGTCAGAGGATCAATTGTCGTCAAAAGAGTATGAGAGGATCCAGAAGTTTGTGCAGTACCATACAACGGGTGCTGAAACCTTACAGAGTACTGATAATGATGCAATCAGAGCCATCTGCGATAAACATTCTATCCAACAGGCTGATGATTCTGGTGTTACCTTGGTTGAGTCCCTTGCGTTTCATCCTGAAGCAGTGCCTGAGTGTTTTGAGCAAGAAAATAACTTAAGTGGGTTACCTGCTTTACCTGATTTGACGAAGGGAGAATTAATAGAAAAGCAGAGATCTGATCCAATCATTCATGAGGTGATAATGTGTCTGGAATCAGGTGAAAAACCTCCACCTGCATTAAGGAAGGAATATCCAGATTTTCCCTTTTACTTACGAGAATGGGACCGTCTTGAGTTGATGGACGGAGTTCTGTATAGGCGGCGACGAGATGGGGACTCTGTCAGTCATCAATTGGTTTTGCCAGAAGATCTCAGAAGTTTTGCTATGAGCAGTTTGCATGATCAAATGGGTCATATGGGAATGGAAAGGACGCTGGATCTGGTCCGCTCCAGATTCTATTGGCCAAGGATGGGAGCTGAAGTAGAGCAAAAAGTTAAGACCTGCAATCGTTGTGTCCGCAGGAAAACTTTGCCACAAAAAAGTGCACCTTTGGTAAACATCCAAGCCACAAGACCCTTACAGCTTGTCTGTATGGATTTTCTTTCTCTTGAACCAGACAAGAGCAACACTCGTGATATCTTGGTGATTACTGATTTTTTTACCAAGTATGCTGTGGCTGTACCAACACCAAATCAAAGAGCAAGAACCGTTGCAAAGTGCCTATGGGATCAATTCATTGTGCATTACGGTTTCCCTGAGAGGTTACATAGTGACCAAGGACGAGACTTTGAGTCACATACCATCAAGGAACTTTGTGCAATTGCTGGGATCCAAAAAATCAGAACAACACCATATCATCCTAGGGGGAATCCTGTGGAACGATTTAACCGGACTTTGTTAAACATGCTCGGAACATTGGAAGAAAAGGATAAAATCCATTGGAAGGATTTTGTTAAACCTTTGGTCCATGCATATAATTGCACCAAGCATGAAGCCACAGGATTTTCCCCGTATGAACTGATGTTTGGCCGTCAACCTCGGTTGCCACTTGATATTGCTTTGGGATTACCTGGTAAAGACAGTTCACAAGTATCTCATTCACAGTATGTTCAACATCTTAAGTCTCACTTAAAAGAGAGTTATGAGGTTGCTTCACGAAATGCACAGAAAATTGCTGAAAAGAACAAAATTCGATTTGACAAAAATGTGACCAATTCTTCTTTGGAAGTTGGAGATCGTGTGTTAGTCAGGAATGTCCGTATCCGCGGGAAGCACAAGTTAGCAGACAGATGGGAATCTGAAGTCTACGTCGTTGTGAAACGCGTTTCTGACTTACCAGTTTACACGGTTCGTCCAGAGACAAAGGATGGTCCGCTTCGCACTCTTCATAGAGATCTTTTGCTTCCTTGCGGGTTCCTACCTGTTTCTGAAACCTTAGAACCAGCTGTGAGTAAACCTACCACAAGGCGCAGGACTCGGCTGAATCCTGATTCACAAGGCCCTGATGGTCTGGATTCTGCTCTTGAGACAGATGATGAAATTCCTGATCCTGTACAAAGTATATATCCAGTCAATGAAACAAGGTTTACTACTGTTCATAAAGTTCTTAAGCCGAACAATCTGAAGGAAGATTCTCCTAATCTTGAGGTTGTCCATTCATCCTCAGCAGATGATGCAGCTCTGAAGGTTCAGAGTAGTGACTTACCTGTAGATGTTCAAGAGCAAGCTTCACCTACTGGAGCTGTAGGGGAACACTTACCTGTTGAAGTTCCAGTGGAATACTTACCTGATGTTGCGGAATATGTAGAGGCAAGTCATTTACCTGATGTAACACCAGTTAATGACCAAGTAAATGCTGAAGATGAATGTAGTGGACACAACCAGAGTTCCGATGTGGAGAAAAATGAGCATTCAGGAGACTTACCCAGACGATCTGTTCGACGAAGAGAGAGGCCTAAAATACTTACCTATCCACAGCTTGGAAACCCCTTGATACATGTAGTGCAGTCCTTGTTTCAAGGGTTAAACACTGCTTTCGCTAATGCATTGAGCGGCACTGAAAGTCTGAATAGTTTAGCTGAGATATCCTCAATACAGGATGTATAAAATGTGAGTCACTCTTTATTGTGTCACGGGACGTGCACAGTTAGGAGGGGAGGATGTAACCCAGACTAATTCAGTATTATAAAATATATTTTTGTAAATGAATGGGGTTCACAAAAACGTAAATAATTAAAGATTGGTGATGTCAACAAACCCTTTTCGTTGAATAAATTATGTGGGAAAAATAATTTGTAATATTTAGGGTTATTGGTTCAGCCAATCAGAATACTGTTGATGTGATCCGCCCACTGAGCAGATGCGCGAGACCGGAGAGTGGAGAAGTCTGAGAGAAATTCGTCTAGTTTAGTCATAAAGAAAATTGAGAAATAATTGAGTAAAACTATAAAAATAGTCTTTACATCTCTTCAGGATTGTTAAAAGAGGAAGATATTGAGTGGATTCTGTAGTTGTTTTACTCCTGTGACGATCGATGGGTTAATTACATCGTCGTATTGCTGGAAAGTGAATATCTGGATGTGGTGAGTTCATTTATGTGTGTATGCTGAATTTAATGTTTAAATAAGAAACACAACACTACTTTTGTGAGAAAAACAGAAGTTTATTTCATTTGTTATGTTCATAAGATTTATGTTGTATTTTTGGAGTATTTTTATTTATTGTACAATTTCATTGTGCTGAGTGAGTTCAGTCATTTTCACTTGGAGTCAAATTGCTTCACGTGCATGTCTCGTGCGCGTGCCTGAAAAGAGAAATGTTTATTAGCAATGTAATATTGTAAAAGGTACAATATTGTAAAACACTGATTACTTTTATTTGTATGGTTAAATGTTAATTTACTCTGATGATGAGATACTTACCTTATGTGATGCCATTGTTGACTAAATGCGGTGGTGCATTTCTGGCCTTTTGAACAGGTCAGGTTTTTTTTTCTGAGTGGAGTTGATTCTCATGGATGGCGAGCCAACCTAATCGGATACTGGACGAAAAAGAAGAAAATTCATCTTAAAGGACCAAGGGAGTATCTTGATTTCATATTTTGTTTTCCCTGCTCAAGGTAAAACTTTTCCTGCACAGAGACTGTTTTTTTTTTCTTCTCCATACGGGACTGAGAACTGAGATATCTAATAGAAAAGACTGATATCAGTGATTGAGTATTTGGAAATTGAACCTATCGTCGACGTGAGCGTGATATTTCAAAATTGTGGTTGAGTCTGAACAGGTTTTGTCAATTTGCTGTTGGGTACATTATTAATGTATTTCTAGTGTAAAACTGACAGTGATTTGTTCAGTGACTTATTCTATTTCTTTTCATTGAATTTAAGTAATTCACTTCTAATTGTTTATTTATTTTATTTTATTGTGTTTACTTTAAAAGGGGAAAGGCCTGTGTGTTCAAACAAACATTTATAAAAGTTATATACTTACCTTAACTGTGGTGTCCTGTCATCCCTCAGCAATAACTCTCCATCTCCGTAGTCGAACATAACAATCTTCTGATCTCCTAATTGGTTCATAAAGTGAAGTCCAAATTTATAAGTAATAACCCGTTACACATACTCTTGATCTAATATTATCACATGGAATAGATGTTGATAACATTGAAATTCTGCAGCAGAGCGATGACATTTCAGATCATTATCTAGTCTCATGTAAATTACATTTAGCCAAGGCTGCAAAGCCAACTCAGTGTTATAAATATGTTAGACCTATCACTTCTGCCACTAAAGATTGCTTTATTAATAATCTTCCTGATCAGTTTCATCATCTCAGCATCTCAGATAGCTTAGAAGAACTTGATATTGCAACAGAAACTTTTAACTCTCTCTTTTTCAGCACTTTAGACACAGTTGCTCCGTTGCGCTTAAAGAAGATTAAAGAAAATAGTCCAACGCCGTGGTACAACGAGCACACTCAGGCCCTTAAGAGACCAGCCAGAGAGATGGAGCGCAACTGGAAGAAAACAAAACTAGACGTATTTCGGATTTCATGGAAAGAGAGCTCGATTGCATACAGAAAGGCCTTAAAAGCTGCTAGATCTGCTAATTTTTCAACCCTATTAGAAGAAAATAAACAAAACCCTAGGTATTTATTTGAAACAGTGGCTAAACTAACGAAAAATAAAGCTTCAAGCTCAGAAGTTTCTAAGCAACACAGCAGTAATGACTTTATGAACTTTTTCACTTATAAGATTGATAATATCAGGGACAAAATTATAACTATGCAACCGTCTACTACAGTATCGCATCAGGCAGTGCATTGTAGTCTCCCTGAGGAAAAATTTGATTCATTCATTGCTATAGGAGAGAAAGAATTTTGCAAACTTGTTAAATCATCTAAATCGACAACATGTATGTTAGACCCTATTCCGACTAAGCTACTGAAAGAGATGCTTCCAGAGGTCATAGATCCTCTTCTTAATATCATTAATTTGTCTTTGTCTCTAGGATACGTACCAAAAAACTTTAAGCTGGCTATGATTAAACCACAACTTGATCCTACAGAATTAGTCAATTACAGGCCGATCTCGAATCTACCTTTTCTGTCAAAGATACTAGAACAGGCAGTATCTTCACAACTGTATTCCTTTCTTGAAAGAAATGATATCTGCGAGGATTTTCAGTTTCAGTTTTCAGATTTTTAGACCGTACCATAGTACCGAGACAGCTCTCGAGTCACAAATGATTTACTCCTATCATCCGATCGTGGTTGTATCTTTCTATTAGTGTTACTCGATCTTAGTGCTGCATTTGACACCATTGACCACAACATTCTTTTAAATAGACTAGAAAACTATGTTGGCATTAGTGGAATTGCACTAGCATGGTTTAAATCATACTTATCTGACCGTTATCAATTTGTAGCAGTAAATGAAGAGATGTCTCATCGATCACAAGTTCAGTATGGCGTACCACAAGGCTCAGTACTAGGACCGTTGCTGTTCACTCTGTACATGCTACCATTAGCATTAGGAAACGTGGAATTAGCTTTCACTGTTATGCCAACGATACTCAGCTCTATATTTCTTTAAGCCCAGATGAAACTTACCATTTCACAAAATTAACGGAATGCATAGCTGATATAAAAAACTGGATGACTAGTAATTTCCTACTTCTAAATTCTGAGAAAACAGAGATTCTAATTATTGGACAAAAAACTTCCTCACGTAATAATCTAGAATACTGTCTAACACTTGATGGCTGCTCTGTCAAGTCCTCGTCGTCGGTTAGGAACCTGGGTGTGCTCTTTGATACCAATCTTTCATTTGAAAGTCACGTGTCTAGTATCTGTAAAACTGCATTTTTCCATCTTAAAAATATATATAAATTACGCCATATGCTCTCATTGACGAATGCGGAACAATTTGTTCATGCGTTCATGACATCAAGGCTAGATTATTGTAATGCTCTACTGGGTGGTTGCCCTGCACGCTTAATAAACAAACTACAGCTGGTCCAAAATGCATAAATCCTGATGTACTCATTACATCATAAGAAGAATGGCATCTACACTAATTTTAGTGTCTTTGTTTATCCCAAGGTTTTCCTGCAGCCTGCCGGATCCAGGCCGTATCCAGATCTTCGCCTGGACCCGATGACAATGCAGTGCTGAAGTGCCAACTAGTCTCTCCCTATGGAGGATCCCTTTCCCACTCTACAGATAAAGCGATGTCTGGAAAATTCATTTTGCGTACCTTCCCTGAAGTGACAAAATCAATCAAATCTAACTTTAGCTGGAAAATAACTTTATTAAAGGACCGCTATAAACCCAAAACAATCTCTGTTACCTTAAATTATACGTTTATCTCTGTAAAGCTGCTTTGAAACAATCTACATTGTTAAAAGCGCTATATAAATGAAGATGATGTCACCAGTGCAGGCCGGGGCGGGCACCAGATGACCGGCCGCACCCCTAACTTACACCCCACCGTGAGGAGCTGACACCGCAGGTACACAACAGACAGACAGAGACAGTGGAGTACAGTAAAAAATTCTTTATTGATTAAAACTCTGATTTTAGAACGAATCTCCGTGGGCAGGTTTCTTCGTGTCAACCAGGAGGACGGCCGGAACAGCCATATTCTTCGAGGCTCAGGCAGAAAGAGAATGGAGGTAGGTTGCTCACCAGCGTAACTGTTCTCTTCGGGGCTCAGGCAGAGAGAATGAAGGTAGGTTGCTCACCAGCGTAACTGTTCTCTTCGGGGCTCAGGCAGAGAGAGCGAAGGTAGGTTGCTCACCAGCGTAACTGTTCTCTTCGGGGCTCAGGCAGAGAGAGCGAAGGTAGGTTGCTCACCAGCGTAACTGTTCTCTTCGGAGGTTAGGCAGAGAGAGTGAAGGTAGGTTGCTCACCAGCGTAACTGTTCTCTTCGGGGCTCAGGCAGAGAGAATGAAGGTAGGTTGCTCACCAGCATAACTGTTCTCTTCGGGGCTCAGGCAGAGAGAATGAAGGTAGGTTGCTCACAAGCGTAACTGTTCTCTTCGGGGCTCAGGCAGAGAGAGCGAAGGTAGGTTGCTCACCAGCGTAACTGTTCTCTTCGGAGGTTAGGCAGAGAGAGTGAAGGTAGGTTGCTCACCAGCGTAACTGTTCTCTTCGGGGCTCAGGCAGAGAGAATGAAGGTAGGTTGCTCACCAGCGTAACTGTTCTCTTCGGGGCTCAGGCAGAGAGAGCGAAGGTAGGTTGCTCACCAGCGTAACTGTTCTCTTCGGAGGTTAGGCAGAGAGAGTGAAGGTAGGTTGCTCACCAGCGTAACTGTTCTCTTCGGAGCTCAGGCAGAGAGAATGAAGGTAGGTTGCTCACCAGCGTAACTGTTCTCTTCGGGACTCAGGCAGAGAGAATGAAGGTAGGTTGCTCACCAGCGTAACTGTTCTCTTCGGGGCTCAGGCAGAGAGAATGAAGGTAGCTTGCTCACCAGCGTAACTGTTCTCTTCGGAGCTCAGGCAGAGAGAATGAAGGTAGGTTGCTCTCCAGCGTAACTGTTCTCTTCGGGGCTCAGGCAGAGAGAATGGAGGCAGTTGCTCACCAGCGTAACTGTTCTCTTCGGAGCTCAGGCAGAGAGAATGGAGGCAGTTGCTCACCAGCGTAACTGTTCTCTTCGGGGCTCAGGCAGAGAGAATGGAGGTAGGTTGCTCACCAGCGTAACTGTTCTCTTCGGGGCTCAGGCAGAGAGAGCGAAGGTAGGTTGCTCACCAGCGTAACTGTTCTCTTCGGAGCTCAGGCAGAGAGAATGGAGGTAGGTTGCTCACCAGCGTAACTGTTCTCTTCGGGGCTCAGGCAGAGAGAGCGAAGGTAGGTTGCTCACCAGCGTAACTGTTCTCTTCGGAGCTCAGGCAGAGAGAATGGAGGTAGGTTGCTCACCAGCGTAACTGTTCTCTTCGGAGCTCAGGCAGAGAGAATGGAGGTAGGTTGCTCACCAGCGTAACTGTTCTCTTCGGAGCTCAGGCAGAGAGAATGGAGGTAGGTTGCTCACCAGCGTAACTGTTCTCTTCGGAGCTCAGGCAGAGAGAATGGAGGTAGGTTGCTCACCAGCGTAACTGTTCTCTTCGGAGCTCAGGCAGAGAGAATGGAGGTAGGTTGCTCACCAGCGTAACTGTTCTCTTCGGAGCTCAGGCAGAGAGAATGGAGGTAGGTTGCTCACCAGCGTAACTGTTCTCTTCGGGGCTCAGGCAGAGAGAGTGAAGGTAGGTTGCTCACCAGCGTAACTGTTCTCTTTGGAGCTCAGGCAGAGAGAGTGAAGGTAGGTTGCTCACCAGCGTAACTGTTCTCTTCGGAGCTCAGGCAGAGAGAGTGAAGGTAGGTTGCTCAACAGCATAACTGTCCTCTTCGGGCTCAGGCAGAGAGAATGAAGGTAGGTTGAAACCACCATTGCTTCAGCAATGCATTCTCCACACTCATGTTCACTACAATCCACACAGGTAAACACACGTGAATAAATACTATAAGATACTGTGATTCACTCCACTCACAAAGGTAAGGCTTCTGCGCGGCGTGCCATCCATCACTCATCAAGATAATCCTGATCGCAACAATAGGGAAGTATAGGTCACTCACTGCAACGACAACTTCCTTTAAACAGTCAGCTTCACGTCATAAGTTTTTTGAAACAGTTACAAGAATCATCAGTAATGTCATAATCCAACTCAAAATATCACTTATCTCTCTCTCCTTGATAGACCCCGCTCATGGCTTCCATTCATCTGCAACCCGGAACCAACCCCCTTCGCTGAGCAACGACCTCACTGAGCAACAACCTCCTTCTGACTCGATGTGATGCCCTTTTAAACTCCACTCAATCCAAGCGCTCTCCAATCGGGACCCCGCGGACCATCCTTACGCACCTGTTTCTAATTAAAACATTAGAATAGCCGGCGTTCGCGGGTTTACCCGAAACCGGAGATTCGGTGGGTCCCACGCTGAAAGCGCTCCCCATAGGAACCTTAACTCCAAATATTCGTTCCGTCTTCTCCGCGACTAGTCACCCGTGACAATGACTTGACTTGACTTGACTTGTGCGGTGGGGTGGGGTGCAACAACAAAAAAGGAGACCCCAAAATATACTTTTCAGACATCCCAAGTCTCCCGGAAGTTCCTGGAGTCTCCCGCATATTGTTAGCGGCTCCCTGATGCCCGCCAATGAGTTAAAATCTCCCGGAATCTAGAGCGAGCGAGCAAGAGCGCGCATGGGAGACAGAGACTGTGTTCCAAAAACCGTATAGCGCACGCGGCAGAGAGGGAGAGGGAGCGAGAGACCTTGTGTGTGCTAGTGTGCCTCATGAAGCGCATGTAAGATAGAGAGCATCTGATTGGCCTGTTTCGGTTAATCAACCAATCAATTGTCAGTGTGGGCGAGTTTTCTCTTCTACCGAACCAAATTAATCAGTTTAGTGTATCTAGACACAGGAGCGCCATGGCAAAGGGAGAGTGCCACAAAAAACAAAAGTATAAGATACATTTTACGCCAGACTACATGAAAGTGTACCCCTGTCTTATAAGAGTAAAACATAATGATAGTCTTGCACGCTGTACAGTTTGTAACAGTGACTTCAGCATTGCCCATGGCGGGTTAAATGATTGTAAAAGACATGTTGAGGTGAGTTCAACAAGTTTCATTTCATTCATGTGCATTTTATTCAGGCCGGCTAGTTGCCAAGGCTACATGAAAACAACAAACTCCTTAGACCTGTTTAAAGCTGCAATGGAATATAAATAAAAGCAGTTTACATAAATAGTATAAGCAACTTAAATAAATAGTAAAAGTAATCTACATATTGTAACATTATTAACAAATAATTGCATAGGCCTATAGCCTATAGAATTTATGTATTATGCTTTTATATATTTTAGGGACAACAACTCTGTGGTGAAATGTCATTTTCCTTGTCCTCCTTCCTGTGGGGGTGGGGGTGGGGGGGGGTCTTCGGGATACCTCCCTGAAATCAACTGTCTAACAGCATGAGTTTATCGTCAAAGGTCAGTTTATCGTTTAATCATCACATCCATAAGCGTAATTTGTGGCTGGGACATGTCCCCACCACTTTTGAAACATCTCGCGGCACGAATGTAACGTTACCAATACAAATAAACAAAACATCTCCAGTTAACTACCACAGCATTCATTTCATTCGTTTGTTAAATAAAGGCGATCTAGCGCTGAAATGTGTTGTTTTTGAAATCAAGTGCTCAAAGTGCTCATTGCGATCAGTGGAGCGGATACTGTGTTTGTTTGTGACTTACGCACAGTCTTCACTCGGACGCACACTTCAATCCGTTAAACGATAAACATAATCGGTTTTGAGGAGAAAAAATAAATAACTATATGAGTGCGGATTAGAACCCAGAACCTCTGACACGCTTGGCAAAAGTTCTGCCACTGGACCATTTAAATACACACTTAAAATAGTCGGATCAACATATAATATCATTGAATGCCAGGATTGGTAGTTTGGTAGCAGCGGACAGAGGCTGGAAGTACGCATCAGGTATTGCATAGGGATCACACCCTAACAATTATATTTTTTGAAAGTAGCGTTTCTTTTCATGGCAGTCAAGATGCGAAATGTTGTCTTTCGTAGCCATTTTTTGTATCCGTACGAAGCTGTAAATAGTAGCAAGCTAGCAAGCTAATGCTTGTCAGTACTATAGACAGTACTCGGTAGGTACTCAAGATGGCGGCAGTCAACTGGAAAAAGAGCGGATGACGTAAGAGGTCACGTGAATGATATTCATGTATATTTAAGTATATTAACATGTGTTTGTGACATATACACAGCTGATGACCATCGGCAGGCTAAGTATCTTGTCAAATCTCTTGTACAGTGGTGGAAGGTAAGTGAATGGAGTCCAGTTAAGTACAGTGCATGTGTAATCACTTATAAATAATAAAAAATAAAAAGAATGCTAATTATTAAGATAGATGTGGTTTGGAATTGGTAAAATATGCTAGGAAAAAAATTCTGCACACACTGAATATGCAAAAGGTAAGGTAAAGGTAAATGTGGTAAAAACGCCGTAAAATCTCATATGCAGTCTATAACTTTCCCTTATCAGTTTGACATCGCTGTTAAAGCTCACTTTGCGTTTTTGTGCAGATTTGCTGACATCAATGTTTTGTCTCTTTTGACTGACTTGAGTGGTGTGTTGATTACTGTGTAAGTGTAGGTAAAAAAGTATATATATATATATATATATATATATATATATATATATATATATATATATATATATATATATTTTTTTTTTATTATTATTATTATTCTTTTTATTAGGGCTGTTAATGTGTTTACGCATGCGGTAAATTTTTGTCCAGTTTAACCAGTTAAAATATTTAATGCAAAACGCTGTTAATTTTTGTCATACTTTGGGTAGTGTTAAATTATATGATCCCGCTCTTATTCATGCAAATGCTTTTAAACCATTCAAGAGCGACAAGTATGGACGTTTTTTCCTAACAAAATTAAAATTAAAATGCTTAAAAAGATTAAATAATAAATCAAAGTCTCAAATGCAATTTCATTTCCTTATTCGGAAATGAAGCATGAACTGTATCATCATTTGTATTTGAGTTTTAATTATCATTATCAACCCAGTATAAATCTGTCATAATTCAAGTCAATGCTCAAATCATAAATCAAATGCACAAAAGATAAATCAAATGCTCAATTGGAAGACGCAAACGGCTAATGATAAATCAGATGCAAATGAGGAGTGTCAATCAAGTAGCATGGGCAGAGCTTTGAGACGGAAGAGATCTAGATCGGTGACAATGGTTCCCTTTCAAGGGTTACCACTAGGGGAGCGCTTTGCGTGATAATGTCTTGAAGCACATGTAAAATCAGTCCAGTGGTGTGGCGGAACGTCAGAGGCGGGTGATGTCATGAACCAGGAAACTATAAAGCCTGCCCAAACAAAGCAGCGCTAGCTTCTGTGTCTTCACAAGCGCTCTATGTGAAATTGTTTTGTCTATTTGGTGTTGTCTGAGTGTATATATACATATATATATATATATATATATATATATATATATATATATATATATTATCGGTATGGCGAGCAAGCAGCGTTCAGAATGTGTGTGCCCCCCTGCTCGCGTTATTTAACAGGTGGGAACACCTTTGTGCGTTGTTTGTTTGGGTGAGGAGCAGGGCCTGAAGTTAACTTTTTTGACCACCCGCCACAGTGACTTTTTACCAGCCAGTTTTTTTTTTTTTGGCCTCATAAAAGGTAAAAAAAAAAAGGAATTGCACAAACAGTTGTTCTTTAACTTGTAAGAATACACATGTAAGTGCTGTCAAGTTATTAACGAGATCCATACAAGTAATACTAACTCTAAGAATACAGATATAAACCTAGTGCAGCTCGTATGTAAACAAATCACACGCGGCTGTGTTGATGGCTGGGCAGCTGTTAGTTAAGTTACAGCGTTCAGGAAACGTTAAGCAGAACTAAATTAATATTGTCATTACTGGTAAAGTTACCGGGTAGGCTACCGGACATTTTCTCACCGGTTCCCAACTCAACACTCAGTTCCCAACATCAGTGCAACTGTCATTGTACTGTAGCCTATGTCAGCGTTGCATTATCTCATCTCATCTCACCAACAGTTTAATAATTTACTCACACATTCAAACGTAGTCAGAGAAGGGCCTCATCTTTCTCTCCGATCACATATACGTTCCGAAACACTCAAACTGCGCTGCTTTCACAGATGCTTTCTTTACTCCAGTAATGTGCCGCCACATTTTTAGCTAAAATCCAACGAAATGGCCGACTTTGTTTAACCTATAACAACGTAGAAGAGAAGATAACAAACAAAACAAATGTAATCACAGAATTTGATCAAAGAATCACCGTACCAAAACAAATTAGATTAAAAATCCCAAAATTTAAACTCTATTCAATATAATAGACTATATTGCGAGACTGAACTTGAACTTTTAATACTTAGATAATCTAATGCCCTGCACCAGTACAGTGGCCAGTCATGGAGGTGTTGTCTTGTTGTTTGCTGTGTATGTGTCTGCTTCTTCTACCCGTGTTTCTCCAGCGTTCACCGATGTCTTCATCTCAACACATCGCCGAACGAAGAGGGGATATGTAGGATTGAGTGCGAAACAAACACAAATGAATCTTCCAGGTGATTTGTTCAAACGTAACTCCACACAGAACTAAACATTCCAAGCCCCACATCACCCATCCCGGCTCCAGCTAGTCTACGCTAACCAACGAAAACCCCCAACTAAGAACTTTTATGAGCCCAGCTATAAAGGAAGAACTTGTCAATGTGAGATAGCTTGGAAAAGAATGATTGGTTCAGAGATGGCACAACTCAGTGCCAGATAAAGATAACAGCAGAAGTTGCTGGACCCCACAACATTCCAGACCCCCTCCTCCTTAAGGACCTCTGAATGACCAAACCAGAGTTCTCTTCTCTTCAAACCAGAGAACTGAGATTTTACCTATAACTATACATAAAATCATTCAAGAACAATTTTCAATGGACTTATAATTAAACATCATGCAACTACATGATTCTATTTTGTGTCTACAATAAATGTGTGTCTAATATGCTTAGATCCCATAAAATTCATGTAATTGTTATAACTATTAGATGCTTGAATGAAAGTGTGTCGTGCTTCCTGGCAGCATGATCGTATGTTCTTAATTCAAAAGATGGCTTGAATGAAATCTGTGTAAAATGTTTCGTATTCTTATAATAGTAATAATGTCTAAACTGTGGCCTCTGTCCTCTCTGCTAGAGCTTAGAGAGTAAGGAGAGCACAGATAAGCTTGATTTATGATAAGAAGTGAAGAGAACGCCACCTCCTAAATAAAGACAGTGTCTAATTGGTCAGAACTGATCCAGGAGGCCGGACAAACATGTGAGTTTAAAATCTTAGACCCGAACAAAGTTTAGAGCAGAACCAAAAATGCAGCGGGACGAAGATCTAAACCAGACTAGTAACCATGTAGAAGCGCAGACGAAAGAACCCAAATTAAAGGGACTGTAAGTAGGAATTTCTCCCATCTAGTGGTGAAATTGTATTTTGCATTCAAACGAATAATGCTCTCCAGCGCCTCACTTTTTCAAATGCGCGTTGCATCTACGGTTGCCGTTATGTACCAAAAAGCTATGACAGGATGCCTTATAATAGCACTTCCGAGTTTTTCTTCGGGTGAACAGGTTTGTTATTTAAAACAAACTGAAACTTGAAACAACGAAAAAAGAATGTTACAGTATGAATTACTGACTGTGAAAAACATTAACTAAGGTAGTAATAAAGCCTTCTTTACTCGTTATATTTTTTGAAGTAGGCTACGTGCATTGTTAGATCATCATCATCAGAGCCTTCTCTAATGTTACTTTACTCAATAGCTGCTATTCATCAAAGAGCCTGTTTAACTTTTACTATAAATGTTCTTCTGTCTATATAATAAAGTACTTCTCTATATAATAAAAAACTTATATAGTTTTTTTATTATATAAATATTATATTATTATTTTTCTGTCTATATAATAAAAAACTTCTCTAATGTTACTTTACTCAATAGCTGCTATTCATCAAAGAGCCTGTTTAACTTTTACTATAAATGTTCTTCTGTCTATATAATAAAGTACACAAAAAAAGCAATGAAAAAAGCTTGTAATTAAGACCGTAACATTGACTTACCTGTCGAGAAGAAAGCAGGCAACTTCAGCATCTCTTTTGAAAGCTTTCTCCTGCATTAGCTATCCCGACATTAACCCTTGTTTTTGTAATCTCCGGTCACGTTTCCTTTTACGGTCTATTTTGGACTTTTTCGACGACGAGGACTCCTTATCCTGTGACTCAGCATACGTATGAATGAACGGTGTATAAATAACCGTACAGTGCAGCCTTTTAAACTTGCCGCGGCAGTGACAAGCACCTCTCTCTGCTCTGCTTCTCCGCTTCTGCTGGCTTCAGTCACGTGACGCCTGGCTCTGAACGAAAACGCGTTGTAGACGTTGGTCTAGTACTTTTTGTCCCTCTCTGCTATTATAGTTTTTCAAGATGGCGGAACTACATGGAAGCCTCCGTGGACCTACCCGTCCCATGTATATAAAGATGATAAATTCTTCGTTTACGAGGATTAGTCTGATCATTGGCATAGGTATTTGTACATCATTGAGGGCATATTTATTAATAAAAATATTGATTTTAGATAATAAAATACCTAAAAAGCTACATACAGTCCCTTTAAGATCAGAAGAACATGGGTTAACAGCTTCATTCAAGTCATCTAACTACTCTCGTCTCAATTTTCTTTCTTTTCTAAGTTTTCCTTTCTTTAGCGTTGTGAGTCTCGGTTCTAAGTTAAGTTTTGCGGCAAAGTTTCGTTCCACGATTCAACAAAACCAGCTTCAGGCAAAGACTTTCAATTCATCCGCCAGCACACCACATGATTGGCCGCCCCAGACCCAGGCACGAGGACTCCGGAGACCAGCCAACGAACGAACTCGGGAAACCCCTTTGACGCCGACCCAAGGAATTCCCAAAAAAGAACGCAAAACGAGCAAGTAACCTCCAGACTCTTAAGCTGAACTGGTGTATTGATATAAATGTAATAACCTGTCTAAGAAACGATAGAAGGGTTAAATTAATGATTGATGGTTCGTTCCAGGTCATGTCTTATAAGTGCATATAGAAACTTGGGATTTCATCATCTCACTCTTAAACTCACTCTTAAAACTTAATCTTTCCTTACTCTTTTTCTTTCTGCAACTCGTATGAATGTGTGTGCGTGTGTTTGTGTTAGATATTAGTTTTATGTGTTAGAATAATCAAAGTCTTGTTTGTATTTTAAAGAGAAGTATTACTACTTGTGTTATGTGCTTACGAATTTAATGTCTTAAACTTCTGATCTAAGTTACCTTGCTAACTATAGTGTTTCACTATAGTTCGGATATTTATATCCGTTGCAGAGTTGATAGTTACAGCCAGTTCAAATGAACCGCGAACGAGTCATTTGCTCGGTTGTAATAAGTGACTCTTTCGAATTCCCTATAAATTAATTAATAATTCCTTTGAGCTAAATTGACGAATCACTACAAATTACAAATATCTTACACTCCCTAGACCATCTGTGGCGCGAGGTTGCGCCTACTGGGAGGGGGGGAGTATTGTCACAGGTGTGTTCTGTTTTGTTTTGGACTTGTCTTCCTGTCATCATGTCACGTGTCTTCACTGTCATCATTAGTTCAGTTGTATCACCTGTGTCTAGTTAATCATCATCAACACCTGTGTTCAGTTAATCAGTGTTCATCTGTGTCTGTATTTAGTTCCCTCTGTTCAGTCAGTCTTTGTCCGTTCTCGTCTGAGTCATCTCTATGTAACTTCGTGTTTGGTGTGGTTAAACCTTCTGCCTGTATGTGCCTATCTGTGTGATTTAGTAAAATTTATGTATTGAAGCCTTTTGCCTCTTTGCTGCCTTCAACCTACACCACACCCTGACAGTAATTAGTCCCTTCACAGGCATATACTTTAAGTATACTTAAAGTTGTTCCAATTTAGTACATAAAAGTACACTAAAAGTTATGCTTTACTACAATTTAATTACTACTAAAATATACTTAGTACAAAATTAGTTGTTTCAAAATAGCACACTTCAAGTTAACTAATCATTAACACATTTGAAGTATACTGAAAATTGGTCTGGCTGCAAGTATACTTGGCATACTTTCTTTCACTAGGGATCAGAACTTCAGGAAGGAACACATGACAGTTCATTAACAAGAAAGAAAGATTTACAAAACCACCTATAAAAAGTAAATTTGAGCATTGTGTCAGGAATTGTTTTATGAGACTTTAGTTTATGTGTGAGCGGAGGCTATTGCCACATAAGATATAGATGTTTTGTAAATGCTCCCAACTACAGGGTTTCCAAATAAATGGAAAGAACAAGCAGATATGTGTACAATCTTTATTTGACACCCAAGAAGAAGTAAAAGTATAATTATACAAAAATTTTAGGAAAAAAAAAATACACAAGTTACAAATACAATAACATTCACACAAAAGGAAAAGAATAAGTCATAAAGTGGCCACCTGTAAAATCGGATCTTGAACAGTCAATATCAATATCCCATGGGATCATTCACATTTGGGAAAGAGAAAGAAAAAAATTAAAACAAAAAGATCCAAATAAATTAAATTCAAACACCTTAAATTCAAACCTCAATTCACACCTTCATGCAAATTTATAACCAAAAATCACAATCCACACAATAAACAAACAAAAGTATAAATGGATTAAATAAATCCTCCCAATCCCAGCAGCTAATAGCCCATGGTGGTTGTAAAGGAATTGACAGTAGATAAGAGCGGTGGCAATAACCACCCACAGTATTCAAGAACACAATTAACAAGCCACAAAAAATAAAAATAAAATAAAAATAACAAATCAATAATTCAATACCCAATCATCTCAGCACACGCACACACATCCATACACACAAACACCACCACAAACACACGTTCACACCGAGAAAACCCTAAAAGGGTCACACCATTACATATGCAAATATAGTTTGACAGAATGTGAACAGCATATTTGTTTTTATCCTACAGCCCACCAGTTCCAGCCTTTCGTCTGCACTACTTTGTCTGCTCACATTAGTGATGTTGAAGAAAATGACAAGGTGCCAACGGGCAGTCATCGGCAGCTGAAGGTCCAAATGATCAACCCCTCCCTTTGTCTCATTGTAGTCCGGGACCATTTGTGGTTTTCGGTCTGGTCTGGTGCATCTTTGTGCATAGTGCTCATTAGCAGGACATTTTTCCCTTTCTTGGGGCAATAGAAGATGACAGTGGCAAAGCATTGAAGATATTAGCACTAAGGCTACGTCTACATTAATCCGGATACATCTGAAAACGGCGTTTTCGTTTATAAACGCTCTCCTTACTGAATCCACCGCCTCTCCTCAGGACCGTAGCCCTCCCAGTCCACCAAGAACTGGTGGCCACACCCCCGAGGACGAACATCAAGCAGCTTCCCCCTAGGAACGCCTCCTGGCGCTCCCAGAAACACCTACCTGTTGATTGTAATCATCAATAAGGGATTGATCCAATATGTCCCTAGCAGGTACCCAACTTCTCTCCTCCGGACTGTAACCCTCCCAGTCCACCAAATACTGAAATCCGCGTCCCCTCCGTCTCGAGTCCAGAATACGATTTACCGAATAAGATGGTTCCCCGTCTACGAGACGCGGCGGTGGAGGAACCGGGACCGGCGGATTAATGGGAGAATAAAATACAGGCTTTAATTTGGAAACATGGAACACGGGATGAATTCTCCTGTACGCAGGATGAAGTTTGAGTCGGACTGTCACCGGACTAATGACTTTGATGACAGGAAACGGGCCAATGAATTTAGGAGCTAACTTATTCGAAACGGAACGGAGAGGAATATTCTTGGTAGAAAGCCACACTTTGGAGCCGACGACGTATACGGGAGGTCTTGACCGGTGGCGATCGGCCTTAACCTTGGTGCGCGCCCCTACTTGGAGCACAGTCTCACGGGCTCTGGTCCATGTACGGTGACACCTCTGGACGAAGGCGTGAGCAGAGGGGACTGCGACTTCGGATTCCAGACTAGGAAAAATTGGTGGCTGGTACCCTAAGCTACACTCAAACGGAGATAGGCCTGTAGATGACACTGGTAACGAGTTGTGTGCGTACTCCACCATAGAAAGTTGTTGGCACCAGGAGGAAGGATTCTTTGACACCACACATCGCAACATTCTCTCTAAATCTTGGTTGGCTCTCTTGGTCTGACCATTGCTCTGGGGGTGGTAACCCGAGGACAGACTGACAGTGGCCCCCAGTAATTTACAAAATTCTTGCCAAAATTTGGAGACGAATTGGGATCCCCTGTCAAGAGACCAAGTCCGTCGGGAGGCCATGTAACCGAAAGACGTGATCGATGACAGTCACCGCTGTTTCCTTGTTGATGGCAATTTGGGCAAGGGAATAAAATGAGTCGCCTTCGAGAACCGGTCCACTACGGTTAAAACAACCGTATTGCCTTGGGAGGGCGGGAGGGCGGTAACAAAATCTAGCGCAATGTGGGACCAATGTCTCGAAGGGACAGACAGCGGTTGAAGAAGCCCATCTGGGGGCCGATTGGAAGTCTTACCAATCGCACAGACCGAGCAAGCCAAAACAAAATCCCGAATGTCGCGAGCCATAGATGGCCACCAAAATCGTTGCTTAACTAGAAATCTAGTACGGTTTACTCCTGGGTGACAGGCTACATTGGAACAATGACCCCACTGAATAACGTCGGACCGTAATCCCTCCGGCACAAACAAACGGTTCGGTGGGCACCGGGACGGAGGCGTTACCCCTTCTAAGGCCGTCTTGACCTTCGATTCGACCTCCCATCGGGGTGTGGAGATGAATAGAGTCTCCGGTAAAATGCACTCGGGAGTGGACGGGCGTTCGGATGGATCAAAAATACGAGATAAAGAATCGGGTTTGATGTTTTTAGAACCCGGGCGGTACGAAAGAGAAAAATCAAAACGACCGAAAAAAAGAGCCCACCGAGCCTGCCTGGAGTTGAGTCTTTTGGCAGATCGAATGTATTCTAAGTTCTTGTGATCAGTCCAGACGATAAAAGGTACCCCCGACCCTTCTAACCAATGTCGCCATTCTTCCAATGCTAACTTGACTGCCAACAACTCCCTGTTACCAATGTCATAGTTACGTTCGGTAGGCGATAAACGATGAGAAAAAAACGCGCAAGGATGTACTTGTCGTCTGAAGAAGAGCGCTGAGAAAGCACTGCGCCTACCCCCACCTCTGACGCGTCGACCTCCACCACGAACTGACGTGACAGATCAGGGGTCGTAAGAATAGGAGCCGAAACGAAGCGGCTCTTCAGGTTGGCGAATACAGCTTCGGCTGTTTCGGACCACCTGAACGTTGTTCTGGGGGAGGTCAAGGCAGTCAGAGGTGCGGCTAGTTGGCTGTAATTACGAATGAAACGTCGGTAATTGGCGAACCCCAGAAACCTCTGTAGGGCCTTACGGGAATCTGGACTTGGCCAATCCACCACAGCCTTAACCTTGTCAGGATCCATACGCACTCCCTCAGACGAAATGATGTAACCTAGGAAAGGGACAGACTGTGCATGAAAAGCGCATTTCTCCGCCTTGACAAAAAGCCCATTCTCTAGCAACCTCTGAAGCACTCGTCTGACGTGCTGAACGTGTTCCTGGAGAGACGAAGAAAAAATCAATATGTCATCCAGGTAGACACAAATGAACTGATCGACCATGTCTCTCAGCACGTCATTGACGAGTGCCTGGAAGACCACTGGGCTATTGGAGAGCCCGAAAGGCATAACCAAATATTCAAAGTGCCCCCTGGGGGTATTAAAAGCGGTCTTCCATTCATCCCCCTTCCTGATGCGGACCAAATGATAAGCATTACGTAAGTCCAGTTTTGTAAAGACCGACGCTCCCTGCAACCTCTCGAAGGCTGAAGACATCAACGGCAAAGGGTAAGTATTCTTTACCGTGATGTTATTCAGCCCTCGGTAATCAATGCAAGGTCGCAGAGAACCGTCCTTCTTCCCCACAAAAAAGAACCCCGCCCCCGCTGGAGAAGAGGAAGGTCGGATGAATTTGGATGCCAGAGAATCAGAAATATATTTCTCCATGGCCTCCCTCTCGGGAACAGACAGAGAGTAAAGCTTGCCCTTGGGCAGAGACGTACCTGGCAGTAGATCTATAGCACAGTCATAGGGACGATGCGGGGGAAGAGAAGCAGCTCTGGACTTACTGAACACTTCCTTCAGGTCGAGGTACTCAACGGGCACGTTTGACAAATTCACTGGCTCCTCCTGCAAGACAGAACAAGACAGAGACGAACCAGCAGACACTAAACAAGACGCATAACACTCAGTGCTCCAGGCAGAAACAGAGTTATGTCCCCAGTCCACCCTGGGATTATGCTGCACCAGCCAGGGGTGACCGAGAACAATAGGAACCTGAGGTGAGTCCATGAGGAGGAATGATAGTTCTTCAGAATGATTGCCGGATGTGATGAGTGTTAACTGACAGGTGGTGTGCGATACTGTGGGTAACTGTTGACCATTGAGGGCGTTGACGGAGATCTTGTTAGTGAGTGGTATGGTGGGTATCTGAAGTCTGTGTGCAAGGGACCAGTCTATAAAATTACCTTCAGCTCCGGAGTCGATGAGTGCTTGACATTGATGAGTCTGAGTTGCCCACTGCAATCTCACCGGAAGGAGAGTGGAAGAGGTTTTCAGAGTGGAGACCCCGCCCGACATAATCCTCTTCTCTACTGCCGGGCTCGCTCTTTTACCGGGCAGTTATTGAGGAAGTGCCCAGAGCCCCCACAGTACAAACATAATCCTCGGGATCTCCTTCTCTCCCTCTCCTCCCGGGAGAGCCGGGCTCGACCCACCTGCATGGGCTCGTGATCGTCGACAGGGCTGACCGCATCACGACCGCTGGGCTGAGGGGGTCCCAAAACTCTATGAACCGGAGTTGTACGGGTGCGTTGCTCCAAGCGACTCAGACGAGCGTCCATTCGTTGAGACTCGTGGGTAGCTCCAGGGCGAAGATTTCGCGTTGGATGCGGTCAGCCAGCCCATGCAGGAAGACGTCCCACTGCGCCTCCTCGTTCCAGCGGCACTCTGCAGCGAGGGTGCGGAACTCGATGGAATAGTCAGCTACTGGTCTTTCTCCCTGGACGATGTCCGTGAGCTGACGAGCCGCTTCTCTCCCGGCGACTGCATGGTCGAACACCCTCTTCATCTCTTCTGAGAGTGCCGCGAACGAGGAACAGCATGGTCGTTGGTTCTCCCACACCGCCGTCCCCCACAGAGCTGCACGCCCAGACAGCAAGGTGAGCACGAAGGCCACTCTCGAATCCTCAGTGCAGAATGTCTGAGGCTGAAGGGCAAAAAACATAGAGCATTTGGTCAAGAAAGCTCTACAATAGTTTGGCTCACCCGAATATCTCTCAGGCGTTGGTAAACGGGGCTCTGATGGACGATTCGGTGTGGGAGAAGTGGGGGGAACCGGCGGTGGGGTTGGCGCAGCGGGCGTCGCAAGTTGTTGTATTTGCTGGGTGAGCCCTGACACCTGCGTTACCAACGCTTGCACCGCTCGGCCGGTCGCGGCGTGATGCTCCTCCTGCCGTTCCATACGAGCTGAACTGTGAGCGAAATAATCCGCGAGCTCGGGGTTGCTTGCTGCCTCCATCTTGGTCAGATCGTTCTGTGACGGCAAGTAATCGAGGAGATAATAGCAAGTAAAACTGGTATTTATTTGACACGTGAACCAGACTCAGAACGTGTAGGAAGAAACCGGGAACAGACACAGTCAATGCAGATGAATCTCACGATCCTCAGGGAGAGCTCAGGGTGCGTCGGTAACGCAGGCTTGCGTGGACAACTCAGAGTGGCACAGTCAGATGAGTGAGGTGAAATCCCGGTGAAGACACGACGTGAAGACAAACTGCATTGACGAACAATCCGAACAGAACTCAGGCTGGAGACACGAGGAGACGAGGAAGAACAGGAACTGAACGGGGAACATCCACAAACAACGATCTGACAAACACAAAGCGCACACGGTGAGTATAAGTAGCCACTGGGAATGAGGATCACCTGTCGCTGATTCTCCCGGAGAATAATCAGCGACCACGCCCACACACTCATGCACACACACACAACACGCAAGGAAGAGTCAATGAATTCATCAACCGTGACAGAATCAGACACAGATTAGTGGAACATTATTAAAGCGTAGAGCAGAATTTTATTCAGTCCTTACTGCATAATCATAATTTGATAAACTTACAGTATGACAAAATCTCAGTATTATATCACTGTATCATCTGGCTGTTCACATTCTCCTTTCTATAACACTTGTGTCTTTTTTTAAATAGTTTTATATTGTGGAGTTTGGTTTGGTTTGCTGATTGCTGATGCGGTTGCATGTGCATTAACTGTTAATGATGTTTAATGCATCTTTGTTTGGTGTTTCTGGGGTTAATTCAGGCTATAAAAGAACGCTGAGCAGCTCATAAACACCATCATCTCCTGATGAGCAGCATCTTCAGTCTTCAGTCTGATTCCCGGTAAGATCATGTCGTCTCATGTGGGAATTATTGAAGTCATTGTGTTTCAGCCTTTATTCAAACGTTAGCACATGTTGTTCAGCTTGTTGTAACTCTAGCTTTAAGATGTGTGTTTTTACAGTGTGTGCAGTGAATGAAGAGCTCTTTAAACACAGCAGTGGAAACTTGTGAAACATCTGTCAGTCTGTGTGTTGCTCCACAAACTTCTGCTTTGACCTGCAGACGAAACACACAATCCTGTCAGTAACGTAAGTTCTTCAATATTTATTCCTAGTTTAATAAACCATTGTACACTTGCAGCTGTGCTGGACTGAATATTCAGAACAACAGCATTCTTGCTTCTGTGATATTGTTCAAATGGAGGATTTCCAAACTTTAATCTTACATTTCACGTATTTCAAGCTTTCTAACATTAAACACATCTCCTCTAAAGAACATGTAAAGCAAACTGAGGAAACTTTATTTCAACAATCACACAGAAAACAAGTTATGTCATATATTTTTCCCTAATGTTTTTAATAAAGTAGTAAATAATAAATGAATGCATGTTTTTTTTTTTTTTTAACTAATGACTGGTTTGTTATTTAGTGTTGCCTGTCAAGATTTCATGAAACAATGGCAGAACAAAATGCCAGCATAAACGGATCAAGTGGAGTAAATAATGACGATGAAAGGAGTCGTCAGATGAGGGAATAATAGGCTTCCTTTTACAGTACAGTTGCACTTTACTTACTGAGTAAATTGTCATGTTTTCCTTGGTAACGTTGCAGGACATACAAGGTAAAAAATTGTGGCTATATGGAAAAGGGAATGATCAGGTTATATGGTACAATTCCGGTAATACCATGGAAATAAACAAGGCTTCATTTTACAGTACAGTTGCACTTTACTTACTGAGTAAATTGTAAAAACATCTGCAAGAACATACCCAGTATTTAAGATGTGCCATGACATTAGGGAAAACTGTTCCTGTGGGGTAGTTACCAGGTAAGTGTAAGGTAAATTATTAAACCCTCTATAAATGGGTGTAGCAATGAACAACAACTATGTAAGACAAGGTAATTTATTGGAAACTACCGTCTTAATTTCAAGATAGTAATAAATAAACATGGACTGTTACCAACATAACCCTAGGATAACTACAAACCCAACTTGAATTAATGGTTACTACTGGAGGTGTTTCTAAAAAATGGCTGCCGACATTCTGAGGAAGTACACAATTAAATCTGAGTTATTACCAACCTAAACAGGTAACAAGTACACAGTACTTTGTTGAGTTGATATTTAACAGTGGTGTTTTTTTCCCTGGTAGTTTATCTGTAATTGCATACTAATCACCTTAAAGGCAGGGTAGGTAGGAATGGTCTAAAAAACTTCTTTTTCAAATTTGTTTAAACTTTATGTACATATCAATACATAATTAAAATGTAAGTACTCTGAAAAAGAAAGTATAAAAATCGAGTGTCTGTAGACCTCTCAGGACTGTTTTAAAGACAGTTCATTATTTCCATTCACTCCACCCCCTCCCTTCTGGGCTCCTTCCAAAGCCACGCCCCCAAAACACATGAACGCGCGACTCCAACCGCTGAGCTGAAGACGCATTATTTACCTGAGACAAGCAGAGAGGAAGGAGCACAGTGCATGTAGTGACATCATGTCAGAATCACATGTAATAAAAAAATCTAACGCTAATTGCTTATGAATATAAACAAATAAGATGTATTTTAGTACTCTCTATCAAGCTAGCATATTGATATTGGTAAATTTAAAATATATATTTTTTGATTCGCTAACGAGCTAGTTATATAAGCTAAAAACAGGTTGCATTGATACACTTTTTTACATTACCATCAGTTATATTGTGATGAAGATGAATTTCGTGTAAGATTCATAACATATATGGTGTTCTGCATGTAGGGGTGGGAGATATTGACAAAAATGAATATCTCGATATTTTTTTCCAATATCTAGATATAGATATTCAGGCGATATTTTTGCCATCCTTCAAAGAAATGTGAGCAAACTGGCAAAGAAGGTCCAGTTGGTCTTTTGACTTGCTGCATTTGACCTATATTATTCTAGGCTATAGAAAAAACAATAAAGGAGCTAACTAAACAGAATCTGTGGCACCCCCTACTTTTTCCACTTACAAAAAAAAAAAAAAAAAAAAAAACTTAACTAGGCACTTCTTGCAACAGTGATTATTAAATCAAACAACAATATTGTTGATGATCAATTCAAAGTAAAAAAAAATTAACATTTTCAAAACGGTATAAATCCATTCATTTTTCCCCCAAAACGCTATAAATCCATCTTTTTTTTTTTTTTTTCTAAATTTATGGTTTGTCTTTTTAAAAAAGTTTTTGTCTTTTATTTTTCGTGTTTGCATTTATGAGGAAAAAACAATATTACTTGACAGTTCTCCATTATGGACGCGAGCGCTCTGAAAGCTGCACTGAGACTTTCAAACTTTAACAGAGACCTCAAAACAGAAAGCACAAAGCCTTTCTTTAAAACGAATTTCGTTTTGTATTAATTGTATCTTAATTTTAATATTTTTTTTTTCATTAATTCATTAATATTTTCATTCCTGCATTAAATACATAAAGTAAATATAGGCTATCAATCACAACATAAGGTGCTTGAACTGGAGATTATATCATCGTGAACCGAACCGTAGCCTCGCCTCACAGGCCTAAAAAATGTGGAATATATTTACAGAAATCTGGTTCTAAACAAAACCATCCAAAACAAAATAAAACTATGTAGCCTAAATGTGCATTTCTCCGGTGCATGCGTTCACTAGCCTACTGCGAAGATCGCGAGTCAAATATCGTCAACTTCATCTTTGCAGCCGACACAGAAATTAATAAACAATTAAAATGTCTTATTGCAATATTTTACACATTCATAATCATTACTTTTGCTGGTTCTTTGAGGCAGCTTTTTAGGTTTATGGCGTTTTGGAAAAGAGCTCTTCACGTACAAACACCGTTTCACCAAGGCACAGCAGCCCTTCAGCACATAAGAACAAAAAGAGAAAAAGCACGGACTTACTAATTACGAAACTTTGATGTGGTTGAACAGCTGAAACAGTCACAAATTCCTCTGCAACTCAAACCTTCTCAGTACGAGTTATGAAGAAAGAGAACAGCATTACAGTTTTCAGCGCGTCCTCCTTTGATTGCTGTGTTGTGACTGGAAAAGTGCATGCAGGAGCACATGCGCAAAATGTAGGTTTGTAAAATGTCCTTTTGTAAAATAAAAATAATTTTAGGGCGAAGCAGAGGAGGTCGTGCAAGAGGCCGTGGCGTGCAACTAGGGTCCGAGGAAGTAGAGGCTGAGGACGGGGTGGTCGCTGGAAAGCTACGCCGATATTGACACGCGTTTTATTTCTTTGTTTATCCAAAGACTTTTTGTTCATTACCTTTTCTTGTACTGTCTTCTTTTTTTTGCCTTGTTTGCCTTCACTAACTGCATGCCGGTAATGTGAATTTTGATTGCTCTTTCTCTGCCATTGTTTTGCTATTCCTAGGTTCAGTGCCTCTCGAATTCCTCAAATCAAACGTGCGCGCGGCCGCGCGCAAGTGGGCAGATCCCGTGGCAAAAGGGTTGTTGCCATGGTTGCGAGAGAGAGTGACAGTCGCCTAAGCCAATCCTTTGATTCGTCCCGAATCGAAATAATGAGCTGTGTTTAATACAGATTAAACGGTCTAGAGTCACTTGATTTTTATACTCTTTTTTTCAGAGTACTTACATTTTAATTATGTATTGATATATATAGAAAGTTTTAACAAATTTGGATCTTTTTTTTTTTTTATAGTCCTACCTACCCTGCCTTTAAGTAATTACACACTAAAATACTATAATTTACCATATGCTTACCAGGTAAATACTTAGTAATTAGTTTGTAGTTTCTCTGCATTTACATACTTGTTACCTGTGGTAATTACCAATAACCAACTATAACTTACCATATATTTACCAGGTAAATATCTAGTAATTAGGGGACTGTAAAAGGAAGGGTTACCAGTTCGGATTGCTTGTTAATCCTTGATTGTAAAGTCCTGTGGAGAAAATCGTAGGGTTCTCTTCTTCATTGTAAGGTTGTGTGTGTATATGTTTGTGTATGAGTGTGTACATGTGGCCATGTGCGGGGTGGGTGAGTTTTCAATTTCTCTGTAAGTAATCAGATGTGTGAGCAATCACCATTTTAACACTCAGGGGTGGTTTCCCTGACCAAGATTAAATTAAGACAGGAGTAGGCCTTAATCTAGAATAGTTAATCATGTCTTAAAAAATGGCTTTCTGAAACACAGATTAAGTACAGATTACTAACACCTGGACTATGGAGTCCTCAACTAAAATACACTCGATTAATTTAATACCACCTGTGCAAATCAGGATTAGCTGGATTGAGGTTGCCTATAAAACATGGAATGAACCAAGAAAAGGTTAAAATTATATGCAACTGAGAAGCAAATGGCAATGGAAGTTGAAAAGCGAGTGCGATCAAAGAACTTTTCTGAACATGAGAAAAGTCTTTTAAAGCAAATAGTATCGAGGCATCCTGTTATCGAAGATAAACTGCACACATCAGCTGTTGAATCAAAGAAAAGGAATGCCTGGACATCTATTTGTAATGAATTTAATGCAAATGAACACACATCTACAAGAACAATACACCAACTTCAGGTAAGAGTCATTAGTTTTATTATGGCTTTTACTGTTGTATTTATAATAGTTATTTAATACAGGTGTTGTGGAAAAATATCAAAATAAACCTCAAAAAAACTGTTGCTGAAGCTCGAAGAGAGGTTTAAGACTGGCGGAGGACCTGCAAATAAAGACTGTGATGTGTTGGATGAGTTACTGACAGGAATACTGGAGAATCAGCAACCTTTGGAGAACATACCAGATGATGAGCCATCTGGACAGTTCAGATGATGGATCACATGCACCTATATTAAGTATTTGAATTTGATTTTGGCTTTTGTTTCTCTCCTCTCAAACTTCTATTTGCTTCTGTCATATGATGTGAAACATTTTCCCATTTAATCTGTATTTATTTGACCATATATGAACTGTTCATGTTTCAAGGAGAAGGTCAAAACAGAACTGAAGAATTGGAAAGCAGCTTACCCTCCACATCCTCAGAAGCAAGGGTGGCAATGTCTGCCAGTACTGGTAACCAGAAGAAAGGACTCACTGTTTATGAAAAGTTGGCTAATGATTTTCATGAACATAAACTGAAGTATCTTAAGGGGGAGCATGAAATGAAGATGAAGATACAAGTAGAACTGGAGATAAAGATGAAGGAGAGAGAGATGCAACAGGCTCAAATGTCACATCAGTACATGAATCTTGTCATGATGTGAGAACGAGGAAGCAATAGCAGGTGCAATAAACTCTTTATTTGTATAATTGATGAAACATACAGGGTAACAAACACAGGCGGGTGGCGCAGGGACCTCGATGGTCAAACACGGGTGAGTCTTGGCTGGTGCAGAAGTGCAGTGATGGTGACGGTGAATTCCGGCGTGAACGACGAACAGAACAGCGAACAGGAATCCAGGAACAAACACCACACGAGCACAGAACGCGGAACAGGAACACAGGATCAGGACACCAGACAGCACAAGACTTCAACAACGATCTGACAATGGAGAGGAGAAAACGGTGAGTATTTAAGGAAGTGATGATGAGTCGCAGCTGGCGCCGATGATGATTGCAGATTGATGAATGAGCGTGATTGCTCCGGCCACACCCACAGATCCACGCGACACACACACATACACACACACACAAATAACAAACGCACGAGACAAAAAGAAAGCAATGCATTCGTGAACCGTGACAAATCTGTGAAATAAATATTGTTTTATTAAGAAAAGATGGATGTTGTGGTGGTTTCAGTAACATACCAGACCAAAAAGTTGTACAATTTTAACAAATATTTAGTTTTATTATTACATGTATCAGATCTGAACAGAGGGTTGAAAGTTAAATAATGTAAAAAGATCTATTTAAAGTGGCACAATGCAAAAGCATCCCTGTATGCAAGCCCTTCTCTGTGGTTTGTTGTAAATGGTGGCACATCTGGATTGTCATCCTCTTCTATTGGGGGATCTGGGCATCCCTGCTTTTTTAGGTAGTTGTGAAGAACAGCTGTTGCAACGATGACAGTGCAGCATCTACTTGGTTTGAATCTGAGTGTTTTCCTAAGGCACTGAAAACGACTCCTCCAAACACCAAACATGCGCTCGACTAAACCCCTTGTGCGCATATGAGCCTAGTTGTAGCGCAGTTGTTCAGCTGTTGTTGGGTGCAAGTATGGCGTAAACAAGAAATCCTTCTGAGCATACCCACTGTCACCAAGCAAAATTCCATTATGATCTCTTCTTTCAAATTGAGTATACAGAGATGAGTTGAAGAAAATTCGGGAATCATGAGTTGCACCTTTCTACTGTGCAACAATGTTTGAAAACTCTAACTGGGGAGTGCATACACCTTCGACATTTATGGAAAACCAGTTCTTTCAGTTCTTGTATTCGTCAGCATCTGGAGTAGAGGGATGCTTAATGGGAATATGGGTTCCATCTATGCAACCTATGACTTTTTACTTTATGCATGCGTAAACGATCTCGAAAACTTATTTCATCAAAACGTTGCAATGGGTCACTTCTGTCTGCAAGAACTTGCCTGGCTGGTGGAAAGCGCTGATCATCATTGACATAGTCCAAGTAATTCATGTGTCCTCATAATCTGAAGTTAAACCTGCCTCCTGGTAGGTTTAATTTAAGCCTCAATTTAGTCCTGAAGTTGCTCTAGTCTTCCTCCACTCCAATTCTTGACTAGACTAAGTCTTAGACTTTTTAAAACCATGACAGAGAAAGCACATTTCTGTTAATCTGATTTAAATGGCCATTTTAGTCTAGGACTAGGCTTAATCTTGGTCCGGGAAACCACCCCTCAATTGGTTAAAGTTGTGGCCCATCTCTTAAACGGGAAGTTCTGATATTCAGTTTGTCTTAAAGGAGAAGTTGACTTAGTTTCTTCAGCATGCGCCTTAAGCAAATGTTTTCATCAGCCTCTTCGGTAACACTTTAGAATACTGTTCCTTCATTAATGAATAACTACACAGGAACAAATGAGTAATGCACGATTAATATTGTAGTAACTACTATTAACTAACAAGAAACTCTGATTAACGAATTAGTAAGTCATAGCGTTCAGTCGAATGTGGTAGTTCACTATTAGCTAATCAGTAACTACTATTTTTCATACCTCACTGAAAACTACTAAGAACTACTATATACAGTTTCATAATTAATATTAATAATGCATAATATATAATAAGGTAATGGTAACTCATTAGTAATTAATCAAGTGTTACTACATCCTTCTAAAGGAACTACTAATTATTTGGATCAGTATTCTAAAGTGAAGATCATGGTAACACACTAGTAATGACTAAAGTGTTACCAAATCCATTGGAAGGAATTACTATTCAAAATCTTACAAAAAATCTCAAAAGCTTACAATGACTTCAGTCAATATTAGGTAGTTATCATGTTTTTCACTTTAGATACTGATCCAAATAATTAGTAGTTCCTTTCGAATGATGTAGTAACACTTGACTCATTACTAGTGGGTTACCATTACCTTTTATTATAAATTATGCATTATTCATGTTAATTACAGGTTTTTTTATTCGCTTTGGTACTATTTTCAAAAGTAAGGTGTACATTTTCAAAACTCTTAGTACAAAAATCCAAACTGATCACACTTGTAACACAGCTAGTCATTCTTTCAAAACCTGATCTCATGCTTTCATTACAGTTATACACTTTTCAGTCCACATAATCATCGTTTCAAACACAAGATTATTGTAATATGTAATGAGAACATTTGGTTTAATCACAGAAACACAACAGTAAGACCTTCTTTCAGTTTAGTACTTTTACGTAACAATCAGCTCATTCAACAGCAAACAATGCAAGATAAATGTTTCAAATCACTGTTGTTGCTGAAATAATTACAGTAATACAGGCTACAGTTGCCACATTAGAAGTAATTGAATCCATAATGTTTGTAATAGTATCTATCCAGTGTGTTACAGTTTTTTTTATTCGCTTTGGTACTATTTTCACAAGTTAGGTGTACATTTTCCAAACTCTTAGTGCTAATATCACAACAGATCATCAAAAGTGCACTTTTTTCAAACATTTCATTATGTTTTCAATTGTGTTAGTACAATACACAAAATCACAAAGTATCCTTTTCACAACACAAAATAAGTGTTTCATCTACATAAATGTTTCATTCACAGTAACTGCCTTTCATAAAGCTCTTACTATCAAACTTTTGATTTGCATCTCTTCTTGTTCAGTTTAATACATGTGTCTATTATTTAATCCAACTGATCTTAATGGTTAATCAATGAATCATTTGGTGCACCTATAGATTTCTATAGATATTGATTCTATATACCGTTTCTATAGAACTTGTTTGCAATTTCTGATATGGAAAACCAAATGTAATGAATTATTTTTACATAAGTGATTTATAGATAATAACCTCCATCATGTTCAAAGTGTGTGAACACGCATGTGTGTGTGTGTGTGTGTGTGTGTGTGTGTGTGTGTGTGTGTGTGTGTGAGAGAAAGATACAGAGAAATTTGCCATTTGTGCAAATACTGTAAAGCAGAATAGAGTATAAGGCAGAGGAAACAGTCTATGACTGTAAAACATCAGATTGATCAGAGATGCATCAGTAGAAGGGAGACAGATGGCATCTAATGCATTTTACATTACAGTATGTATGCCATGTGATACTGTAAACATGGTAGAGACATGGTTGTTACATTACTGTAACTCAACCTTCATCTGTAAAGGTCCACTACAGTATATTCAGTCAAATAGTCAAAATCATTTACTGTATTCATTGCCAGCAAACTCTGTTCTAGCACAGAACATCATGGCTGTGCTTCATCACACCTTTTGATAACACACTGGATAGATACTATTACAAACATTATGGATTAAATTACATAAGTTAGGTTATGCACGTGTATTTTCTAATGTGGCATAGCCTGTATTACTGTAATTAATTCAGTAACAACGGTGATTTGAAACATGTATCTTGCATTGTTTGCTGTTGAATGAGCTGATTGTTAAAAGTACTAAATTGAAAGAAGATCATACTGTTGTGTTTCTGTGATTAAACCAAATGTTCTCATTACATATTACAATAATCTTGTGTTTGAAACAATGATTATGTGTGAAAACATGTGCAACTGACTGAAAGCATTACATCAGGTTTTGAAAGAATGACTAGCTGTGTTACAAGTGTGATCAGTTTGGATTTTTGTACTAAGAGTTTGGAAAATGTACACCTAACTTGTGAAAATAGTACCAAAGCGAATAAAAAAAACTGTATCAAAAGGTGTGATGAAGTACAGCCATGAGGTTCTGTGCTAACAGAGTTTGCTGGCAATACAGTAAATGATATCACTCTATACCATTTGACTGAATCTATACTGTAGTGGACCTTTACAGATGAAGGTTGAGTTACATTAATTCGGCAGTCTCTACCATGGTAATCTGTTTAGAACTGATAAGAACGTAAATGTGTACCTTGAAATGCAATGTAAGTCGCTTTGGATAAAAGCGTCTGCCAAATGCATAAATGTAATGTAAATGTTTACAGTATTGCATACATACTGTAATGTAAAATGCTGTATTTGATGCCATCTGTCTCCCTTCTACTGATGCATTTCTGATCAATCTGATGTTTTACAGTCATTGACTGTTTCCTCTCCCTTATACTCTATTCTGCTTTACAGTATTTGCACAAATGGCAAATTTCTCTCTCTCTCTCTCTCTCTCTCTCTCTCACACACACACACACACACACACACACACACATGCATGTGCACACACTTTGAACATCGTGGTGGTTCTCTTACGAGAGTTCTCTCGTACTGCGTTTGAAAAACGCTGCGGGAAAAGTCTCTTTTCACGAAACACTGAAGCAAAAATTATCCTTTAATTTTTCATATATGTAAAACGCGTTGCGGCAGCAGCAGACAGCTGAAGCAAGACGGCTTGTCTGCTCATTGGCTGCTCTGCGGCAACTGCATAAGCCTATCGAGCGCAGGCTGATGCAACATCAGACCAATGAGGGCGCTTCGCGCCCTCCTCGCCACTTCCCGCCGAGACGGGCGTGGCTTACCTCTATAAAAGGAGCTCGAGAAGGCTGACTCACTTGATTTTAATCTCTTCAGCGAAGCGCACGCATCGCTGGATCACGGAAGCAGCGTTGTTAGAAGCAAGCACTTCAGCGGGACGAGCCCTCGAAGCCGCTGGCCTACGCCGCCTTCTACAGCCGTACCTGCTGCGCTTTCCGACGCCCATATCCTTTATTGTGCTCTTTTTGTGTGTGTGTGTGAGTGTCTCGTAGCACTCACCCCCTAAAAGAGCGGCGTCTTTTTCAAGATGCCTAAATCCTGCGGCTCGTGCAGAGCCCCACTCGCCGGGGGAGACGACCACGTCATCTGTGTTTCCTGCCTCGGTGAGGACCATGCAGCGCTCGCGCTCGCTGACGGCGGCTGCCCTCACTGCGAGCGTTTGCCTATGGTGGCTCTGAGGACCCGCCTGGCATCCTTCTCGAAGCCTGCATTCTCCGCCGCGATGCCGCGCCGTAAGAAGCGCCGCTCGCAGCGGGTACCGGAACCCTCTTCACCCCAACCAAGCTCGCCGGTTCGCCCGCCAGCTTCACCGACCTCCCCCGAATCACTTCCTGATGCTCAGCGCCCGCAGCCCGCCGCCGCGTCATCAGAGGAAGTTGTTTCGGAGGCCGCGTCGGGGGAAAAGGATTCCTGTTCTCTCCTCGCTTCAGGCAGCGAGGATTGGGCGAGCTCTGAGGACCTCGCGCCTCCTGCCCGAAAGCCCTCAGTGAGAGCCAGCATCGAGACGGAGCTCATGCGAGTGCTCGCGTTGGCCGCGGCGAACCTCGGCCTCGAGTGGTCTGCACCGGAGCCCCCCTCTCGCACCCGGCTCGATGGTAGCTTCCTCCCAGGTGAGCGCAATTCTCCGGAATCTAAGCCCGCTCCTTTTCTTCCTGAGTTACATGAAGAAGTTGCGAAGGCCTGGAACGCGCCCTACTCTGCGCGTACGCGCTCATCTGTGTCGCCTGCATTCTCCTCACTGGACAAGGCGAATGAACGAGGCTACCTCTCTCTGCCGCCGGTGGAACAGGCTATAGCGACACATCTGTGCCCGCCCTCTGCCGGACGGCGGACTAAACCGGTGTTGCCTTCTAAAGCCTGCCGCATGACGTCGACGCTGCTCGCGCGAATATTCTCCGCCGCTGGGCAAGCCGCGTCAGCGCTACACACCATGGCTACATTGCAGATTTTCCAGGGTGATCTCCTCCGTAAATGGGACGAGGCTGGACCTGATGCTGTCTGCATTGCGGATTTGAGGAGTGCTTCGGACCTCACGCTCCGAGCCACCAAAGCTGCCGCACAAGCCATGGGACGCTGTATGGCTTCCGCCACTGTCGCTGAGAGGCACTTATGGCTGACGCTCACGGAGATGGCCGATTCCGAGCGCATCGCGTTTCTCGACGCCCCGCTGTCTTCCGCTGGCCTCTTTGGTTCTTCTCTCTCCGAGTTCGTGGAGAGATTTACCGAAGCCCAGAAAGCGTCTCAAGCCTTCAAGCACTTCCTTCCGAAGCGCTCTGGTTCCGCGGCGGGTCGAGACAAACGGACCCCGCGAACCGCACAGCCTCAGCCGCCGCCTTCGGCCCCCTCTTCGCAGCAGCCTCAACAGCGCAGCTCGAGACCCCGCTCTCGATCGAGCGCCCGGCGCCCCGCGCGCGCGCCGCGACCGAGGATTGTAGTGAAGCCAGAGGTCCCGAAGAAGTCCTAGCCTGCCTAGGAAAGCGCAGGTGTGTGAGTCCCGTTGCGGCCGGCCTCCCACCCAAGCGCCTCGCTGTCTCAGCCCCAAGCTTCGCGGCTGTCCCAGCGTTCTCTGCAAAGCGCAAGCCTGTACAAGTGCCTGCTTGCCTGCACTCAAAAGCCGTTTTTACGGCTACCCAGATATGTCTCGAAAAGAGTGTGTTTTCTGGTGTCCCGGCCACGGCCGATGGTGCTATAAGTGTAGTGTCGATGCCCACTCCTCTGTGCCCATCCATACACATAAGCACAGCCCTGCACCCAGGGCTCGCGCAAATAAAATCGACTCAGGTCGATTGCGCCCCCCACATAGTAAAAGTGCCCACTACTCAGTGCCCACGAACACTATGTCTATCAGATCACAGGCTCTCTGTAAAAACGAGACCTGTGAGCGCCCCAAGCAGTAAATGTGCCCGCTCACAGCCCACATCTACTCGCACACATGAGTCCCACGGGGCTCGCGCAGCCCTCCCTCACTCAGTCAAACACTGTTGTAAGGTCGAGGGCGAGCGCTCCGCCCGCTGTATTAAGCGCGCCCCCCGCCTCAAATGCCGCAGGCATAACGCCTATGTTTGTGAGCCCCGTAGCACCTCTGTCGCACGGCGAACAGAGCGCGCTCTGTATCCGGCCCTTAGCCAACCATGCAGATGCATGGGCAGCGCTTCCAGGGGTTTCGGACTGGGTCTTAGGCATTATAAAGAGAGGCTTCTCGCTACAGTTTTATCGACGCCCTCCGCGCTTCACAGCGCGCGTCGAAACTTCGGTACCGCTGAATGTAGCACACCTACTTCGCGCCGAAATATCAAAACTGATAAGCAAAGGGGCGATAGAGCTTGTTCCCCGAGTTCAAAGCGAACAGGGGATATACAGCAGATACTTTCTAGTCCCCAAAAAGGACGGCGGTATCAGACCCATTCTGGATCTAAGACGACTGAACAGAGTATTAGTGAAACGCCGTTTCAAAATGCTCACAACCAGCAAAATTCTCGCGCATGTTCGCCGAGAAGACTGGTTCATGTCGATAGATCTGAAGGACGCGTATTTTCAAATACAGATAGCGTCACATCACAGGCGATTCTTGAGATTCGCCTTCGAGGGTCAGACATACCAGTATACAGTCCTGCCTTTCGGCTTGTCCCTGGCACCTCGTACTTTTACGAAATGCATGGACGCAGCGCTCGCTCCTCTCAGACTCAGAGGCATGCGAGTGCTGAACTATTTGGACGACTGGTTGATCCTAGCCCAATCACGATCTCAGCTCATAGAGCACAGAGCCATTTTACTCGATCACCTCGAGAATCTTGGTATCACGGTCAATTGGGCGAAGAGTTCACTGAACCCCAGCCAAACGATTCCGTTTCTGGGTATAGTTCTGGACTCACAGTCTATGACAGCGCGGCTGTCGCCACAGCGCGTGCTGAACATTCAGCGCGCGGCGATGTCTTTCCGCCGCGGCGCTTTCACCCCGCTCAGAAAATTTCAAAGGATGCTGGGTCTCATGGCCTCAGCATCGTCAGTTCTCCGGCTGGGCTTGCTCCGCATGCGCCCGCTGCAGTTCTGGTTGAAAGCGCGGGTTCCGCGCAGAGCGTGGGTGTCCGGTCATTTACGCCTCAAGGTCGATCAGGACTGCGTCACAGCCCTGGTACCTTGGATGGCGAACGACTGGTACCAATCAGGTGTAAGCCTGGGGACTTCCTCGAGGGTGAAGATGGTGTCTACGGACGCATCCACCTCGGGATGGGGAGCGCTGCTCGACGGCAGACCGTCCTTCGGCCTATGGTCGGAACGGGAAAAGCTCCAACACATAAACTGCCTAGAAATGCTGGCAGTGCACAACGCGCTGACGCGTTTTTGTCCCCACATCAAGGACCAACACGTCTTAGTCCGTTCGGACAACATGGCAGTGGTGTCCTACATAAATCGCCAGGGCGGTCTGAATTCCAAACCCCTGTACAGGCTGGCGAAACGCCTCCTGCTATGGGCTCAGCACAACCTACGCTCGCTGAGAGCAGTACATGTGCCCGTGCTGCTAAATGTGGGCCCGGACAGACTGTCCAGGAACAACGTTCCTACGGGCGAATGGTCTCTACACCCACAAACAGTCCGGCTGTTGTGGGAGAGATTCGGCAAAGCGGAGGTGGACCTATTCGCGTCCCACGAAAACGCTCACTGCCCCGCATTCTTTTCAAAGACCGACAGCGCGCTGTCCCAAAGGTGGCCGCGCTGCCCGCTATACGCTTTTCCCCCCGTCTCCCTCCTGCCTCAGGTGCTGGAACGGGTCAGGAAAACGAAATGCCCAGTGCTGCTTGTAGCACCGTTCTGGAAAAACCAGGCATGGTTCCCAGTTCTGATGCAGATAGCAGACATTGCTCCATGGCCAGTGCCGTTGAGGAGAGATCTCCTCTCGCAGGCCAGGGGCTCGATTTGGCACCCACACCCGGAGCTTTGGTCCCTTCATGTGTGGGCGCTCAACGGATACCCGTTGGTCTCGCAGAGGGAGTCATGAATACCATCACGGAGGCTAGAGCGCCGTCGACCAGGCGACTCTACGCTTCAAAGTGGTCGGTTTTCTCCGGCTGGTGTACAGCTCGGAGCCTTTCACCCCTCGAATGTGAGATAACGGAGGTTCTCTCCTTCCTACAAGAGCTGTTGGATAAGGGCAGATCCCCTTCCACGCTCAAAGTGTATGTGGCGGCTATTTCAGCGTTCTCAGGTTAAAACGCTGGGTCAGTCACTAGGAAGGAATGATTTAGTCATCCGCTTCCTCAGGGGAGCTAGGAGACTGAATCCACCCAGGCCTCCGTCAGTCCCTATGTGGGACCTTTCTACGGTCCTGGCGGCCATGAAAGGTGCCCCTTTCGAGCCTATCCAGTCAATCAGCCTCAAACATTTGTCTTTCAAAACAGTGTTTTTGATGGCTCTCGCTTCAGTGAAGCGCATAGGCGATCTGCACGCGCTCTCCGTGAGCCCGACGTGCTTGGAGTTTGGTCCTAATGACTCTAAAGTCATACTCAAACCAAAGCACGGCTATGTGCCGAAATCTCTCAACACGCCTTTTCGGGCTCAGGTCATTTCCCTGGCTGCCCTGCCGGCGTCGAGTGAGGAAGGGGACTCGAGTTTTCTTTGCCCTGTTAGGGCTTTAAGAACTTATATGTCCCGCTCTGCTGCCTTTAGACAGACAGAGCAGCTCTTTGTCTCGTTCAGCGGACGTTCCAAAGGAACGGCTGTTTCGAAACAAAGCCTATCCAGATGGATAGTTGACGCAATAGCGCTGGCTTATACTGCCAAGGGCATTCAATGCCCGTTGGGAGTCAGAGCGCACTCTACGAGAGGCGTTGCCTCCTCGTGGGCTTGGTCCAGCGGGATTTCCTTACAGGATATATGTACGGTGGCAGGCTGGGCCTCTCCGTCTACATTTATCAGGTTTTATAACCTAGAGGTTCCCGCCTTACAGGCTAAGCTTTTGTCGGTGTAATACTATGCCGACTATGCTGGGCTGAACTGCGTAAGACCCACGTTTTCCCACATTAGTGCAGGCTCCCTACCCTGGCTATGTGATGTCATATTCGCGTCTGTGGACATGTCTATATAAGGACGGAGGAATCCCCTCCTGTCTTTAGACTCTCCCTGTGAGGTCATGTTAAGCCTGCAGACGCTACAGTATAGGGAATTAAGGCTTCCCCCCCTTATTCCCCGACTCTGTGTGAGTCTATCTGGTGATTATGCACTGTATGCCTGAAATGGCTTCCGGTGATCAGTGTTTTTATCCCAGCACGCACGGCGTTTTGCAAGGGGTTCCCGCAGCGTTTTTCAAACGCAGTACGAGAGAACTCTCGTAAGAGAACGTACTCGGTTACTAACGTAACCTCGGTTCTCTCTAGAAGAGGGAACGAGTACTGCGTTCCCTTGCCGTGCGTTTGGCTCACTCTGGTTCGCTTCGGCGATCAAAATCAAGTGAATCAGCCTTCTCGAGCTCCTTTTATAGAGGTAAGCCACGCCCGTCTCGGCGGGAAGTGGCGAGGAGGGCGTGAAGCGCCCTCATTGGTCTGATGTTGCATCAGCCTGCGCTCGATAGGCTTATGCAGTTGCCGCAGAGCAGCCAATGAGCAGACAAGCCGTCTTGCTTCAGCTGTCTGCTGCTGCCGCAACGCGTTTTACATATATGAAAAATTAAAGGATAATTTTTGCTTCAGTGTTTCGTGAAAAGAGACTTTTCCCGCAGCGTTTTTCAAACGCAGTACTCGTTCCCTCTTCTAGAGAGAACCGAGGTTACGTTAGTAACCGAGTACGTTATTATCTATAAATCACTTATGTAAAAATAATTCATTACATTTGGTTTTCCATATCAGAAATTGCAAACAAGTTCCATAGAAACTGTGTATAGAATCAATATCTATAGAAATCTATAGGTGCACCAAATGATTCATTGATTAACCATTAAGATCAGTTGGATTAAATAATAGACACATGTATTAAACTGAACAAGAAGAGATGCAAATCAAAAGTTTGATAGTAAGAGCTTTATGAAAGGCAGTTACTGTGAATGAAACATTTATGTAGATGAAACACTTATTTTGTGTTGTGAAAAGGATACTTTGTGATTTTGTGTATTGTACTTACACAATTGAAAACATGATGAAATGTTTGAAAAAAGTGCACTTTTGATGATCTGTTGTGATATTAGCACTAAGAGTTTTGAAAATGTACACCTAACTTGTGAAAATAGTACCAAAGCGAATAAAAAAAACTGTATGAACCTGTAGATAGTAGTTCTCTGGGAGGTATGAAAAAAATAGTAGTTATTGATTAGCTAATAATTACTACCATATTTAGAGAGTGAGACTGAAAGAATGTGTGTGTGTGTGTGTGTGTGAGAGAGAGAGAGAGAGAGAGAGAGAGAGAGGTGGGAAGAAATTGAGCGTCAGCGTCAGTTCTGGCAGGCCAGTAGTCAAGACTCTGCTAATGCTGTTTGCTAACAACACTGTCCCGTCAGCTGATCTGCTCCAGCTGAGCTGCATTAGCTCGTTAACTCCCCTCGCTGCTCAATGGCCAAAGCTCAAACAAGGCGCCCTATTTAAAGCACATTCAGTTGCTCATACATGCTTGCTGCTCGCTTCTGCTGCCCGCCACCTCCCCAGCTCCTCCTTATGCATAACGTGGCATTTGCTTTATGTCATGTTGCCTGCTCTGTTCACAGGGGGGATATTTTAGCTCTCACAGTCCTAAACTGTGTGAGCGTTCCCTAATGCTGCTGCTGCTGTCCTCTGACTCTCTGCTATTTCATGGTGCTCATGAAAGGTCAGAGGACTCCCTGAACAGAGCCATACCGCCAAATTTCAATTCAGGAGCATCAACCTGTTTGCAATCTATTCAATATAAATTCTTTAATTATTTTTATTGTCTGTGTTCTTGACTTAATGGACCTGACAGAAATGAGAAATCTTCTCTCAATGAACAGATAATTGCTATAGTTGCCAAATTATTTTATAGCATATTTAATGTCATGGTGCAATGAGCAGTTAATGTTAATGTCATGGTGCAATGAGCAGAAACTGCTCTTTGTAAATAATTGGAATCTGTTTTGGGAGCGTCCTAGGCTTTACCGTGCCGATGGCTTACACCCAAGCAGATTCGGATCGGATCTTCTGTCAGATAACATCTCCAAAATGTTAAATACCTTTTGACTAGTAACCAAAAGTTCAAATCATAGTCTCTGCTGCACCAAATTAACTGATATAAATAGTGTAGAACATTGCATAGAAACTGTGTCTATTCCTCGTTTAGTGAGATCAAATAATAAATCTACTGCAGGATCTAGAAAAAATCTAATTGTTATTAAACCAGAAAATGTTGCTATTAGTAAACAAAAACAATTTCTAAAGCTAGGTCTTCTAAACATTAGATCACTCACACCTAAGGCAGTTATTGTAAATGAAATAGTCACGGATAATAGCTTCGATGTCCTTTGCCTTACTGAAACTTGGCTTAAACCTAATGATTATTTCGGTCTAAATGAGTCTACTCCATCAGGATACTCCTATAAGCACGAACCCCGTCTGATTGGTCGTGGCGGCGGTGTTGCAGCGGTCTATAGAGATATTCTCAATGTTACTCAGAAAACGGGTTATAAGTTTATTTCGTTTGAAATACTTGTACTAAATGTTACGCTCTTAGATGTTAGAAAAAAATCCATATTATCTCTAGCCTTGGCTACCGTATATAGACCGCCTGGGCCTTACGCTGATTTCCTAAAAGAGTTTGCAGATTTTCTCTCAGATCTATTGGTCAATGTAGATAAAGCATTAATTGTTGGAGATTTTAACATACACGTAGATAATCCAAATGATGCGTTAGGGGCTGCGTTTATAGATTTATTAAATTCCTTTGGGGTCAAACAAAACGTCACCGGACCAACTCATCGTCTTAATCACACACTCGATTTAATTATATCATATGGAACCGATCCAACCGATATAGATATCATTCCACAAAGTGATGATGTCACTGACCATTACTTGGTAACTTGCATATTACGTACTGCTGTAATATGTCATGCGGCGCCGCGTTTTCGACCAGGCAGAACAATCCTTCCATCCACCATAGATAATTTCTCGAGTTGCTTGTCTGATCTGTCTCAGCTGCTGCCTGAACCCAAACAAACAGATGAACTAGAAGAACTAACTAGCACTATGAGCACCATTCTCTCTAGAACATTGGATGTTGTTGCACCCGTTAGATTAAAAAAGGTCACAGAGAAAATTAAAGCACCATGGTACAATAATACTACGCATGTTCTAAAGAGAGAAACCCGTAATTTAGAGCGTAAATGGAAACAAACTAATTTAGAGGTCTTTAGAATCGCGTGGAAAGACAGTATGTCACGTTATAAAAAGGCCCTAAAAGCGGCCAGGGCTGAGCATCTCCGCAAACTAATAGAAAACAACCAAAACAATCCTAGGTTTTTATTTAACACCGTGGCTAGACTAACAAATAAACAGACGTCACCCGAACAAAATATCCCGTTACAGTTTAGTAGTAATGATTTCATGAACTTCTTCACTGAGAAAATAGAAAACATCAGAACCACAATTGTAAACGTTCAATCCTCAATCGCACCTTATAATTCAGCCTCAATTTTCCCCCCGCAAGAACAATTACAGTGCTTTACAACTATAGAACAAAAAGAGTTAAATAAACTTATCACTTCATCTAAAACAACAACATGTTTATTAGATCCTATACCAACTAAACTACTGAAAGAAGTGTTACCTGTAGTAGAAGAGCCTCTCCTCAATATTATTAACTCGTCTTTATCTTTAAGTCATGTTCCAAGAACATTTAAACTGGCAGTGATAAAACCTCTCATTAAGAAACCACAATTAGACCCGCATAATCTAGCAAATTATAGACCCATTTCAAATCTACCTTTTATGTCTAAAATACTAGAAAAAGTCGTGTCCGCTCAACTGGGCTCTTTCTTGCAAGAAAATGATATCTATGAAAAGTTTCAGTCAGGATTCAGGCCGCATCATAGCACTGAAACTGCGCTCGTTAAAATCACAAATGATTTACTTTTAGCTTCTGACCAAGGCTGTTTCTCAATACTAGTTTTACTTGATCTAAGTGCTGCGTTCGATACTATAGATCATACAATACTCTTAGATCGACTACAAAATTATACTGGTGTTCAAGGACAAGCATTAAGCTGGTTTAGATCATACTTATCAGACCGCTACCATTTTGTCTATTTAAATGGAGAAAAATCGATCATAATTCCAGTAAACTATGGAGTGCCGCAGGGATCTGTGTTGGGCCCTCTATTATTCTCAATATATATGCTGCCACTTGGAAATATTATAAGGAAACATGGAATTAGTTTCCATTGTTATGCTGATGACACTCAAATATATATTTCATCACGGCCGGATGAAAACGCTAAATTATCCAAATTGACAGAGTGTGTTAAAGATATAAAAGATTGGATGACGCGTAATTTTCTATTATTAAATCCAGACAAGACAGAGGTAATACTTATCGGTTCAAAAAACCGCCCACAGAACCTCTCACAATACAACTTTGACATCGTAGGATGTCCTGTTACTTTATCCTCTACAGTAAAAGACCTGGGTGTTATACTCGATTGTAACCTGTCTTTTGAAAATCATATTTCGTATGTTACAAAAACAGCCTTTTTCCACCTTAGAAACATTGCTAAGCTACGTAATATGCTATCAGTTTCTGATGCAGAAAAGTTAGTTCATGCATTCATGACCTCGAGACTAGATTACTGTAATGCTTTATTAGCCGGTTGTCCTGCATCCTCAATAAACAAGCTACAGTTAGTCCAAAATGCAGCCGCTAGAGTTCTTACTAGATCAAGAAAATATGATCATATAACACCGATTTTATCATCACTACATTGGTTACCTATAAAGTTCCGTATTAATTACAAGGTATTGCTACTGACTTATAAAGCCCTAAACGGCTTAGCTCCAGTCTATTTAGCGGATCTTCTATCACCCTATAATCCATCGCGCTCTTTAAGATCAATAAATTCAAGGCTTTTGGTCATACCTAGGATATCCAGATCCACCAAAGGAGGGAGAGCATTTTCACATTTGGCTCCAAAACTCTGGAATAGCCTTCCTGATACTGTTCGTTGCTCAGACTCGCTCTCCCAGTTTAAAACTAGATTAAAGACGCATCTTTTCAGCCAGGCATTCATATAATATTGTTAATCTCACAGTTTCAAACTACAATCCGGCCTCTAGTTCATAAATGCCAGAGGAGAACTGGCCCCCGACTGAGCCTGGGTTCTCCCAAGGTTTTTTTTTTTCTCCATTAGGTCACCTGATGGAGTTTTAGGACACCATTAGGCCGCTTGATGGAGTTTTTTCGGTTCCTTGCCACTGTTGCCTTTGGCTTGCTCAGTTGGGGATATTTTGGGGATATTTAATTTTATTCTATCAATCAATAAATTCCACTAGAAACAAACTTTGTTGTATTATTTTATTTTAATACTGTGAAGCTGCTTTGATACAATCTGTATTGTGAAAAGCGCTATACAAATATACTTGATTTGATTTGATTTGATATTTCTTTTAGTTTTCTCTTCATTTATTAGTACTTTTGTTGCTGCTGTCGATGATGATTTTGACTTTTTGTTTTTGTTTTTTTGCGATGTGTATATGTAATTGGTGTGCAGTTGTGTTCACTTTTATTTGTAGATGATGAAGTCCACAATTCCAAAAAGAAAAACCGCTGTTATTAAAGCTTTCAGCAAAACCAGACAAAGGTATGTATAGACAAGTCTCTACAATGTCTCATTTTCACTTCCCCCTCACACACATACAAACATGCTCTCATTATTCTTTTCCTGTGCCACTTGCTTCTCCTCCTTTACCCTTTAATTGACTCCAAACAGAAAATCAAAATACCTCTTTTTCCCCTCTGTTCCTGACTGACTGATCTATGTGTGCCTACTTAACCATATTTTGGGGACACATTTGTACCTAGAAGTCAGCTACCCTGCGGGTGCCTCCTCAGCGGCGCTACGTCACTCACTCTTATACAGTGAACGCGCCATCTGCTCCTCAGATTTTCCACCGATGAAGAAGAAGCTCCTTCGGCAGCAAGAGGAGCTTGGCAGCGAACGCAGTGTCTCGTTCCCTATTCAGAGAACATGGGTTACGCAAGTAACCCGAGACGTTCTCTTTCATAGGTTCATCCAACGCTTTGATGACGCAATGGGAACGATATACCACACACGCCAAGCTAAGCACTGCCAGATCTGGCCCAACAAGGAACTCTCCTTTAACATTTTTTTTTTGAGCCAGACCAAACTCAATTAGGACCTAAGCGACCAGTTTGTATGGAAAGAACCCAGGAACCAGGGGCCGCATCTAAATCAAAGTAATAAAACCTGATAAAAGTGTGTGGAGAGGACCAACCTGCCGCCACACAAGTATCTTCTAGAGCAGTGGTTCCCAAACTTGTCCTGAAGGACCCCCAACACTGCACGTTTTCTTTGTCTCCCTAATCAAACACACCTGATTCAACTCATCAGAAGAAAACGTGCAGTGTTGGGGGTCCTTCAGAACAGGTTTGGGAACCACTGTTCTAGAGGAACTCCCTTAAAAAGGGCCTTGGAAGACGCTATACTCCTAGTAGAGTGAGCTTTATCGCCCAGAGGTGAAGGACGTTACGCAACTCATAAGCCAAAGAAATTGCGTCTCTCATCTTGTGACTCATCACTGGCCAGAGCGGTCCACATATGCCTTTAAAGCCCGAACAGGGCAAAGCAAATGATGCTTCTCCTCCTCAGCAAAGGAAAAAGGAGGGGGACAGAAAGAGTGAAGAACGACTTGAGAACAGAATGATGTTGAAAAACTTTGGGACCAGGTCTAGGTCGTAGATACACCTTCACAAGATCTGGGGAACTCACTCACAGAAAGAGCCTGCAGATCCCCCACACTCTTGAGAGAGGCCAATGCTAACAAAAGCGCCACCTTAGTCACTTTCACACAGAGATTCCAGAAAATACATGGATAATGTGTCCCAGGATTTGTCTCTTCATCATTTCTACATGTCAGTTCTGCTGATAACTCCTCTTCGTCATTTCTACACAAAGACGAGTCCATACTGCGCCATCACTACGACACACCCCTTGGTCCTGGCTTTTGTTCACACAGGGCGCATTCCGGGACTGATCCCGGCAATGTTACTAGGTCCCCATCCCGGCATCGATCCCAGCATCAATCCCGGGACGTGTTTGCTTTCACACAGAAGGCACTCTGTCAATTTTACCAATCAAAGCGCTGTGTGAAAGGGGCTCTTGAGAGTCAGAATCCAGTCCGGAGCTGACTCCAAGGGTTCAAAGGGAGGCTCTAATAGCCCCTCCAAAACAACTGATAAATCCCAGGTGGGGACACTAATAGGACGTGCAGGCCTCAAGCATCTAACTCCACACATAAACGAGGAGACCAGATGCTGTCTATCTAGGAGAACCTCATCTGACCCCTGACAGGCGGCGACAGCCGCGACTTAAACTCTCAAGGTAGTAGCAGCTGCTCCAGACACAAACTTATCCTGCAGGAATTCCAGCACTGAACCGACTGGGCAGCTGACTGGGTCCACTGCATGAGCCGAACACCAAGACTCAAAGACCTTCCACTTAGAAAAATATAGCCGCCTAGTAGAAGGCACACAAGCGTTATCAATGGTCTCCCGAACATTAGCAGGAAGACCAGACGCCACTGTCGCTATTCCCTTTTATCGGCCACACCCACAGCCTCCATATCTCGGGTCGAGGACGCCAAATCCTGCCCTGGAGCTGAGACAGCAGATCTCTCCTGATAGTAATCTGCCAAGGGGACCCCTCCACCAGGGAGCTCAGCTCCGAGAACCACGTCTGGGATGGCCAGAATGGGGCTACCAGAAGGAGGCGGATTCCACACTCCCTCACTCTGCAAAGGACTGCAGGGATTAGCTTGACTGGAGGGAATGCATACAGTCTCAAATCCGGCCACAGATGAGCAAAGGCATTGTTGGAAAGTTTTCTTTCACCGACGCAAGACCAGGAGACAGTTGGGATCGCGTACAGAAGTTTATTCTTTATTGAGAACTCCGCTGTACATTGCTGCAGTACTTCCAACATTATCTATCTAAGGGAATTTTACATGGTATCTTATATGCATTTTAGGAGGAGGGACTTTTGAAGGTGGAGACAAATTCAAGACAAAGCATAGGCATGATTTGATCAATCAAGTCAAAACCAGTTTGGCAGGTTATCCGGCTTGCTCAAGAGAGACAGAACTAATCAGCATAACACTATTATTCTAATGATCCAATCAGCCTGATGGTATCACCCATATCTTCACATGATCACAGAGACAAAAGCACAGCTGTACATTGAGCTTAATGGTCAGGAAATGCATAAAGACAAAGGGTGAGGGTGAGAGTCCCAGCAATTGACTCATTTAGAGAAACAGGACTGGCAGGAATCTCTTGATATAATCATCATAACAGCTTCTAAACTTTCTCAGTCTATATTGGAATCTAAATTAAACCCTCAAATGCTAAAATCAGTATTCTTCACCGTGATGTTATGTATGGAAGCATATCTGAACTAGATTCTTAAAATTTGTAATCCTTCAGCATCTATCCCCAGAGGCGTCGGGTGAGACAGGGAAAACCACAGTATACGTTCACTGTATAAGAGTGAGTGACGTAGCGTCCCTGAGGAGGCGCCCGCGCCATTAATTGGCATGGTTCTATACGGGTTCAGACTAGTGTTGGCAAAAGACCCGGTACTTCGGTACCAAGTCGGTACTAAAAAAATTTAACCGTTACGTTACCAGCCTTTCTTAAGTACCGGTGGTACCGAAGTACCGGATTAATCCGGTTCTTGATGCGCTGTCCAAAAGGTGCACAGTTGCATCCTCTTCATAAAAACACAGAGACATGGCGACCGGCGGCACTACTAAATGCGGTGGCTCTGTATCCACTCGTTGACAAGAAAGGAGGAAAGAGCCACATATGGAAATATTTTGCATTAGGCTAATGTCACGTTGCTATAAGGGGCCGTTCACATAGCTCATTTTTTGCGTGTGCAAATTTGTTATTTCAAATGTAGCCGCGCGGCATGAGCGCTCATAATAGAAGCGGCACAGCGCGCTTGTTTTTCCAGGCGCGCCTTTGTTCATGGTTGCACAGCAACGACAGACGCCACGGGAGAGCAATTTGGAAAGAAGGAGAAAGTGGTGCAAACTGCGCTCTCCATGATGACGAGGAAGTATCAGCAAAGAATTAATTTATTTCTAGCCCTTGCATTAGCTTTACTACTAGATATATTTATGGAGATGAGAATTAAAGCCACCCTGTACAGCTATGATCAGCTGTTCGGCCAAGCTTTCGATGTTGTTACGGAAAGGCCGAAGCTGATCGGTTGACTTTTGTCACATGACCTGTTGAGATGAGAAGTTGAGACGTTTTCATCTCGCCGCGGCATAGCCTACATTTGAAGTAAAGGTTTTGAACCCGCAAAAAATGCGATATGTAAACGGCCCCTAAAGTGGTATCGGGTGCGGTTGAATCGGGGTAGTTTTACGAGCACAGTATCAGACCGACGCCCAAATACTGGTATCAGTATCGGTGCATCCCGATTTATGTCATTAATATCAGTCCGTCAGAAAAACAGTTCTAGGCTTATTCTTGGCTGGATAACTCTTAGCAGGTTTAAAAATCCCTTTTTAACTTAAATATGAATGCAGTTTTGGATTAAATAAAAGTCAAATACAAGTCAAATAAAACATGCTATACACTTTAATATATGTAAATTTAATCTAAATTAAGCTTTGGTACCGAATACCGTGGATTTTCATTGGTATTGGTACCGAATACTGAAATCACACACACACACACACACACACACACACTGACTGACTGTTTATATCCGATCAATCCCTTGTTAATGGCTAGAAGACACACTCTGCCTTATATAGGCAGGAATGCAACAAAAGAGACACACACATAAGAAAGCTGGCAAAGTGCATCAATCAGATTAGGAGCTAGAAGAGAGAGAGAGAGAGAGAGAGAGAGAGAGAGAGAGAGAGAGAGAGAGAGAGAGGCAAGGTGCCAAAAGAACAATAAATAAATATAACAGAAAGCTAGAAATCTTGCAATTATTTGTGTTTGTGTTATAGTTTTATGTAAAATTAACTGAAATTCACACACACAGCATAGAATGAATCAATACATTTATAAACCTTTCCCCCATATATACATATATAAAACAGGAACACAAACGCAGGAACAGGTGTTTTCTTCATTACTGTAATATTCAGCTCGTTGTCATGGCAATAAAGTTGACAGGTTTCTGATGGTGACTTCCAACTTTTTAGGGATAGTTCACCCAAAACTGTCCACTGACTTCTAATGTATGGACAAAGAAATCTCTAAATATTGTCTTTTATGTTCCACAGAAGAAAGAAAGTTATCCAGCTTTTGGTCGACATGAGGGCATATGTACATTATGTCAATTTTCATTTTTGAGTGAACCATCTTTTTAATACATTTACATTGAATCATTTAGCAGACGCTTTAATCCAAAGCGATTTACAAATGAGGAGAACAATAGAAGTTAAACTAACAATATTCAAGTGCTGTGAATAATAGCGTGAATAGTAGTTATTTGGTAAAAGAGTATAATGTACATGCATTAGGAACACAAGCAAGACTATGACATTAAACTACTTGATGTTGTTGATCTGTCAGTCTATCGGGGGAATTAATGAGAATAAACCGTGCTTTATACAACCCTCCTCTCCATCGTATGATAAAGTCCTGCTGATACAGAACGTCAGCAGAAGCATCAACGGCACATCAATACATCTTTAATAAAACTCTGTTTACCGGATGTGTTTAATGGAGCACAAACAGAGCAATTGAGTTTTGAGTTTTATGAGTCAAGAGTTATCTCTAATAAACCTAAATGTCACAGAAAGGAAGGGTGTGTGCAGTGAAAAGAATGACATTGACTTCATTTATTGAGTGCAGATGTTTAAACTGAACTGCAGGCGGTCTGTGAATGAGACGCAGGCTTTTGCATTGAAACACAGCAGGCAAACGCTGCACTACTGTCTCGAGAGTGTTCGTCCCGGCTGTGTGTCGAACTCTGATGTGTGTCAGTTCTACAACAGCAGTGAACAGACTTCATTAACCCTCCAACATCAGGCCTCAAGAACATGTACAATACACAGTCAGCCAGTGGGTTCAGAAACACGAGATATTCAGACAAATACAAAAATATACCATACAATGTACTGTAACTGTAAAAATTATCACTAATAAAAGTAATGACTACGTTCGGGAGAATGAGAAAAGTGTAAGTCAGAAGCACCAGGAACAAACTGCCCACAATTTTCTTGCGCTTTAGAGAAGTAAGTGATATTGCGCGTGAAAGACCGCGACAAGTGCCAACAAAACACAGAATGATTATCGGGTAGGGGATTAAACAGCCGATCGATCCAGACAGAGGTCTAAACAGCCGATCAGAGCTAACGTCTGTAAAGCGTATGACTTCAAAGATCAGAGGAACAAACCAGATGATCACAGAAACGACACAGCAGACTTTTAGTGAATGATGAGATCTGTACCAGATAGGATGAGAAACCAGAAGATATCGTTCAAAAGCAACACATGTCATAAAATACACACCCACAATCAAACTATAGAAATATGCATTATAGGCATACTTTGATCCTGTGAATGTGTCCGTTAATCTACAAATGATCTGAATGAGATCTGAAAGAATCAAATGAATAACAAACACTGGAGTTGAGCGATGAGATTTGATAAGAGCACACAACGCAAACAGAGTTAAGATCATGATTGGAATCTCAATGGCTAAAATTATACTGATAATTAATGAGTCTGCAGAATCAAGTTTCAAGTAAAATTCCCCATCTGACGTCTCCTTTCTTCGTCATAATCTACTTCATTTGATCCGTCAATATAATAATTTACTCCACTTGATCTGTTGCTGCTGGCGTTTTGTTCTGCCATTGTTTCATGAAATCTTGACAGGCAACACTTAATAACAAACCAGTCATTAGTTTAAAAAACATGCATTCATTTACTATTTACTACTTTATTAAAAACATTAGGAAAATATATGACATAACTTGTTTTCTGTGTGATTGTTGAAATAAAATTTCCTCAGTTTGCTTGACATGTTCTTTAGAGGAGATGTGTGTAATGTTAGAAAGCTTGAAATACGTGAAATGTAAGATTAAAGTTTGGAAATCCTCCATTTGAACAATATCACAGAAGCAAGAATGCTGTTGTTCTGAATATTCAGTCCAGCACAGCTGCAAGTGTACAATGGTTTATTAAACTAGGAGTTAATCTTGAAGAACTTGCGTTACTGACAGGATTGTGTGTTTCGTCTGCAGGTCAAAGCAGAAGTTTGTGGAGCAACACACAGACTGACAGATGTTTCACAAGTTTCCACTGCCGTGTTTAAAGAGCTCTTCATTCACTGCACACACTGTAAAAACACACATCTTAAAGCTTGTGGATCTAATGTAGGAAATGCCTGAGATTACAGACAAACTATTTGATCCAACGTGTGCAACTGTATTTACCTTAAAGACACAATTAACCCTGTAAGACCCAAATATAGGAAAAAAAGAAAAAACATTTTTTTCACCCATCAGATATTGTTGTAGGAGGCCTCTGTTGCAAATAATGAAGGATTAAAAAAAAAATGTTTTAGTAAGTTTTTAAGGAAATGTTGTAATATTGTAATATTTGGGAGCAGAATTTCAGCATTTGCACTCACACTGTCAGAACAAATATAGAGAACAACTAAGGGCTGGTGTGGATTGCTTACACCCCGGTGTCACGTTTACCGTCTGTTTCTGCACTACATTACCCAGGATCCTCTTTGGCACACCTGCACTCACTCTCCAGATTACTAATCACCCGCACCTGTTCCCAATCAGTAACCTCATCAAGCTCTATAAAACACTCACCATTGCCCCAGTTCATGGTCAAGCCTTCAACAGGAACAGATCACATTCTGTTGTCTTCTTTTCCTCTGCTGCATCAAGACTCCAAGATGTAATGTATACTTACCTGGAACACTAACCTCTATGTCATTGTTGTGCCGTCTTCAGAAATCCTGTCAGATTCCATGCTGCCTGAGATCCTGTGTTCCTTCGAGTTTCCAGCGTCTCATCCGAGCTTGCTTGCTGCCGACCGCATCTGAAAGAGAAGAGACTTCTATTGTGAAAGTGAAAGTGCTTACCTGCTTTTCACCCCACATCGACTCATCTTCACGGAATCTGCACTTAAATTCATTGAATACTCACCTTGCATTTTTGTCACCTTAAATAAAGCTGTGTTTGGATTCACTTACCTCTGTCTCCTGGTCTGTATCCTGACACCTGGCATGAAGGTGGGTTTTGAGTGTGGATTGCTTACATAGCACCATAACAGTAAATATCATGAATAATAATCACCCAACAGTCATATTTTTAGTAATTGGAATTTATTAAAAATAAACATAAAACATAAATATTAAATACAAAACAGATTGAAAACTGTCAAATGAAAATGTTCACTGGTAAATTGCCATGTCCCTGCGCACATCCATTGGTGGTTCACATGACCTCTTGGCTGGGACCTCATTTGGTGGACCCCCATTACCTAAGGATGGTCTTTTCTGAGCAGTCACAGGTTTCTGAAGTGTCACTGTTATGGACGTCAAAGGGCTCCTACTGCCTGAAGATAATGGGGCTCCTTGGCGTGAATGCACATTTTTGCTGCTAATGAGTCCAACAAACTTCATTGACATTTTCAACCCCCTCCTCATCACTGGAATCAATGGTGTCCAATCTATTTCAACATCATTCATGCTGTAGGAACCTCTTGCTGATATCATTCTAAACTGAAAATAATAGTTGTTAGAGTATGTTCAAGTGTAAATAATTTAATTGTAAATTAATCCTATGTATGTGATACATTCCACTGAAGTCACACAATTCTAAAAGGAATATACAAACCCCCAGACCTCTTACATATGTCTGAACCATTCACACCTGTCCTTGAAAACCATCATCCAAAGCATTACACAAACCGTGTCTGCCTTGCAACAAGCAGATATTTGGTCAAACAAACAAAGCCCAGATAAAAAAATACATTTACATTTACATTTAGTCATTTAGCAGACGCTTTTATCCAAAGCGACTTACAAATTAGGACTAAAATAAGCGAGTCATCAAGAAGAGGCAAAAACAACAACAACGCAAGAAGTGCTCAAAATACGAAGTTCAGGCATTATTCAGAGTAGCATAAGCCTGATATGTGATGTTTCAAAGGGAAAGGAATTTTTTTTTTTTTTTATGAGGTTAAATGCTCACGGAATAGATAGGTTTTCAGCTGTCTTTTGAATGTTGTCAGGGATTCTGCATTCCGGATGAGGGTGGGGAGAGCGTTCCACCAGCATGGAACTGTGAATGAGAATGTTCTGGAAAGTGATTTTGTGGCTTTCTGTGATGGAACCACGAGACGTCGCTCGTTGACCGATCGTAGGCGTCTGGTAGGGATGTAGACTCGTAGGAGTGAGTGAAAGTAGGAGGGAGCTGAGCCTGTGATAGATCTGTAAGCAAGCGTCAATGCCTTGAACTTGATGCGAGCAGCGAGAGGTAGCCAGTGCAGAGAGATGAACAGAGGAGTGACGTGGGCCCTCTTGGGCTCGTTGAAGACGAGACGAGCTGCAGCATTCTGGATCATCTGTAGGGGTTTGGTTGCACATGCTGGAAGTCCGGCCAGAAGAGCATTGCAGTATTCAAGCCTAGAAATGACCAGGGCCTGGACGAGAAGTTGTGTTGCATGCTCAGTTAGGAAAGGCCTGATCTTCCTGATGTTGTGCAGTGCAAACCTGCATGATCGAGCTGTCTTTGAAATGTGATCTGTGAAGGTCAGCTGGTCATCAAACGTTACTCCAAGATTTCTGACCAACCTTGATGGGGTGATTGATGATGACTCTAGCTGGATGGTGAAGTCGTGCTGTAGAGACGGATTGGCAGGGAGGACGAGAAGCTCAGTCTTTGCCAGGTTTAGCTGCAGGTGATGTTCCTTCATCCATGTGGACCCGTGCAGCTACTGTGGGATCATCTGGTTGAAATGAGAGGAAGAGCTGCGTGTCATCAGCATAGCAGTGGTAGGAAAAACCGTGTGCCTGTATGATGTGTCCCAGTGATGTAGAGTAGATGGAGAAGAGGAGGGGACCAAGAACTGAACCCTGGGGAACACCTGTGGTCAGTTGATGAGTTCTGGATACCTCGCCTCTCCATGCGACCTTGAAGGACCTACCTGTGAGATCGGACTCAAACCAGTGGAGTGAAGTTCCTGTGATGCCCAGTGATGAGAGGCTGGACATAAGGATCTGATGATTCACAGTGTCAAAGGCAGCAGACAGATCCAGGAGAATGAGGACTGAAGATTTGGAAGCAGCTTTTGCGATCCGTAGGGCTTCTGTGACCGACAGTAATGCAGTCTCAGTTGAATGCCCTTTCTTGAAGCCAGATTGGTTGACATCCAGCTGGTTGTTTAGAGACAAAAAGGATGTTACTTGGTTGAAAACAGCTCTTTCAAGTGTCTTCGCAATGAATGGTAGGAGAGAGATAGGTCTGTAATTCTCTACAAATGATGTGTTTAGCATTGGTTTTTTAAGCAGTGGAGTAACCCGAGCCTGCTTGAATGCTGTGTGGAAAGTGCCAGTCTGGAGGGATGAGTTGATGATGTGTGTGAGTGCTGGTAGAAGTGTGGGAGAGATGGCTTGTAGAAGGTGTGAGGGGATGGGGTCTAGAGGGCAGGTGGTAGGGTGACTGGAGAGGAGAAGTGTAGATACTTCTTCCTCGGTTAGCGAAGAAAAGGAGGACAGAGGGATATCAGCTGTGGAAGGGGTCGGTCTGGGTTCCTGTGTGTGTGGAGCTGAGAACTGACTGCTGATAGCTGTTGTTTTGTTGGTGAAAAAGTTCGCAAAATCGTCAGCAGTTAAGAAGGATGTGATGTCACTTCCTAGGGTAACACATTTATTTCTGTAGAAAATACATGAAAAACACAGGTCAAACAAGGAGCACTTTTCTCTGCACATACACCGCACTTCGTCACATACTGAATGCTACTTCTATTCTGTTAGTCAGCTACTGATGCGTAGTGTAACCAGGGCCGGCGCTAGCTATAGGCAGAGCAGGCGATTGCCCAGGGCCTCGGGCTTTGAGGAGGGGCCTCCATAACCGTAACATCCCCTACATATATAGTCCACCAGTCAAGACGGGCAGAAATACTAGCCTCATTGTTCATTGGATATTGTTAAATTGTCACTCAATTGCAGTTAGACCAATTAATGTTTCCGTTTGTGTAACGAACACATCCATCAGGTGCTGGGAAGCAAAAGCCTAAATAGGCACGCAAAGAAGCACAGCTCGTAATGCAGGTGTGTGAGTTGTCGTCATCTATTTTGGAGTGATTGCAATGTATTCTAAATATAAACTTGTACTGTAGATCAGCGTCACTTCTGGAAAAATCATTCACCGCTTTACAAGTTTAAAAGAGCGCAAGCGTCATTAACGTGCCCAGACGCGGTGCTTTGAATTTGCATACAAACATCACGTTGACTAGTATCTAGTAAAAAAGCTACAAAAGTAAAAGACAAGACGTTTGTATTCAAAGTTAAAAAGCCAACACACTACAACATTTTTAAATGTTTCAGATAAAGGATCTCATATCTATGGGTCTAAAAATCCTGCCCATACCGCAGCTATGAAAAAAATGATAAAAGCACTTACGTTCATCTACTGGAGTGGTATTCTGGAACTGTGAATAAATTGAATAAAACAGCAAAATAACAGCAACAACAATAACATCTTCATTAAACAAAAAAGAGATTACCTTAGATAAAGTTTGATTAATATACAGTACCAGTAAAAAGTCTGGACCCATTACTTTTTTTAATGTTTTTGAAAGAAGTTTCTTTTTATGCTCTATATGTCAGGGTTTTGCAGGTTGAAGACGAGGAGACAGGATTTCAATACATCTGGTTTATTCCCAAACACAGATTACATGCACACTCAACACAATCCTTGACACTACAACGACCGACAAAGACTGAAGGAACACACGGGGCTTAAATACACAAGGAAACAGATCAGGGAAATTAGACACAGCTGGGGCAAAACAAACGAGATAACTAAACGAGGTGATTAACAAGGCACAGGTGAGACAGGTGAATTGAAGACAAAGACAACACAGTCCAAACATGAACGGAAACGTGACAGTACTCCCCCCCCCCCCCCTCCCCGAAGGCGCGTCCTCGCGCCTTAACAACATCCAAAGGGGTGGGAGGGAGGGCGCCCCGGAGGCAGATGAAGGCATGGTTGCCCAAGACAAGAAGCCTACAGGGCGGAGCTGGCTGCTCGGGGAACCAGGGTAGAGCAGGCTGTGGGCGTGACCACGGCGGAGCTGTCGGACCCTCGGGCATCCATAGCGGAGAAGACCCTTCGGGCGGCCATGGCGGTGAAGACCCTTTGGGTGGCCTGGCTCTGGCTCCTGCTCGACAGGGCAGCCGACCCCCCGACTCGGAACTGGACTCGGAACTGGATCTGGCCTCTCTGGGCCAACAACTGTCTCAGGCTCGGCGGGCATGACGCAAACTGCCTTGGCTTCGGCAGATCTGGTGTGAAGTGCGGGCTCGGCTGGACTTGGAACTGGACTCGGAACTGGATCTGGCCTCTCTGGGCCAACAACTGTCTCAGGCTCGGCGGGCATGACGCGAACTGCCTTGGCTTCGGCAGATCTGACGTGAAGTGCGGGCTCGGCTGGACTCGGAACTGGATCTGGCCTCTCTGGGCCAACAACTGTCTCAGGCTCGGCGGGCATGACGCGAACTGCCTTGGCTTCGGCAGATCTGACGTGAAGTGCGGGCTCGGCTGGACTCGGAACTGGATCTGGCCTCTCTGGGCCAACAACTGTCTCAGGCTCGGCGGGCATGACGCGAACTGCCTTGGCTTCGGCAGATCTGGCGTGAAGTGCGGGCTCGGCTGGACTCGGAACTGGACTCGAAACTGGATCTGGCCTCTCTGGGCCAACAACTGGCTCAGGCTCGGCGGGTATGACACTCTCAATCTCAGGTGCGGCGGGCATGACGCGAACTGCCTTAGCTTCGGCAGATCTGGCGTGAAGTGCGGGCTCGGCTGGATTGGCGTCAAGTGCGGGCTCGGCTGGACTGGCGTCAAGTGCGGGCTCGGCTGGACTGGCTTGAAGTGCAGGCTCGGCTGGACTGACGTGAAGTGCGGGCTCGGCTGGACTGGCGTGAAGTGCGGGCTCGGCTGGACTGGCGTCAAGTGCGGGCTCGGCTGGACTGGTGTGAAGTGCGGGCTCGGCTGGACTGGCGTGAAGTGCGGGCTCGGCTGGACTGGCTTGAAGTGCGGGCTCGGCTGGACTGGCGTGAAGTGCAGGCTCGGCTGGACTGGCGTGAAGCAACAGATTGCGGCTATCCCGAGCCAAAGCCGCGATCTGTCCAGTGAGCTCCCAGCTCATGATGTGGTCGGTAGTGATGTTACGCCTGACACCGACGCTCCGAAGCTTGCTTCAAACTCGAACGGTCCTTGCAATGAACCACTGCTTCGGAGCTTGTATCATTACGTCACTAGTCACGTGAAAATGACTTCTGAAGCAAACACACTGCTTCATTCTTGTAGTGAACCACCTGACTGCTTTGACAGCCCAATCCAGTGTTGACAGGTTTGAAACCTGGCGGATGTATTTCTTATAAAAGTGAAGCCAAACCATGGCAACACCGTGGGTTGTAGTCGGTGTTTGGATTGGCGTTATTGTTGAGGAGAGTGGATTGAGTTTATTTCAGTGTTGTGCCAGCGAGAAAGAAAATAAAAATAAATATTTCTGAATAAAAACCATACCATTTAATGAACACTTTGTCTAAGCCTTCTGCATGTACCCAAAGCACAGCCTCTGACACATTTTTTTATTATTATTAATTAGAGAACATATGAACATTGTTACATAAAAACATGCATCAAAGACAGAAACTTCAAAAACCCTCTGCTACATTATACAAGTACAACACAAGCACATCCTTTTCAACATATAAAAATATCAGTCCCACCAGTTAACAAGTTATAGAGTACTGCTTCCCACAGCTAAACAAGATAAAGCTTTCACACATGATACTGCCCTGCTAAAAAAAAAAAAAAAAAAAAAAAAAAACTATAGAAACCATTACAGAAATTCTAATGGATTTAAAGATTTTCATGGGAATTTTATTGGTTGTAATGGGATTTATAGTGGTCTCTGTGGGTCTCTACTGATTTGGGTTGTATTGGTGGGGGCATTAAATCCTAATGGAATATATCCCAAATACACTACAAAAAATAATTCTTTAGTGGTTTAAATGGTAAAAGCCAATGGTTCCTACTGGTATTTTAATAGAAACCATTAGAATTTCTGTGATGGTTTCCAACTTTTTTTAAGCTGGTCTGATCTTCTGTCCTTGTCTAAAGAAATAATTACACATACACATCATGCTTAATGTTTTATTATCAAGGTGAACATGATACTGCCCTGCTAAAAAAAAAAAAAAAAAAAAAAAAAAAACTATAGAAACCATTACAGAAATTCTAATGGATTTAAAGATTTTCATGGGAATTTTATTGGTTGTAATGGGATTTATAGTGGTCTCTGTGGGTCTCTACTGATTTGGGTTGTATTGGTGGGGGCATTAAATCCTAATGGAATATATCCCAAATACACTACAAAAAATAATTCTTTAGTGGTTTAAATGGTAAAAGCCAATGGTTCCTACTGGTATTTTAATAGAAACCATTAGAATTTCTGTGATGGTTTCCAACTTTTTTTAAGCTGGTCTGATCTTCTGTCCTTGTCTAAAGAAATAATTACACATACACATCATGCTTAATGTTTTATTATCAAGGTGAACACATGAAATTCATCAGTATCTGTAAAATTCACCAACATAAATGAGTTTCACAGCACTAACACTGTTTCAGCTTTGATCGCCTCGGTAAACACGTCATAAACGGGGCGTTAACATATAAGCCTACTTGCATTTTATGGTTGTCAGCTTTGTTGCATTACATTTACTTCACCAGGAGATGGTGCTGTAATTTCTATCTGAATGAAGCTTCGAGTAATGAACCATTTTCGACACAATTGTATCAGAAAGCAATAATGCTTCGAAACGCTTCATTTGGCCATCACTAGTGGTCGGTCGTTCTGTCAGGGTTTTGCAGGTTGAAGACGAGGAGACAGGATTTCAATACATCTGGTTTATTCCCAAACACAGATTATATGCACACTCAACACTAACCATGACAATACAACGACCGACAAAGACTGAAGGAACACACAGGGCTTAAATACACAAGGAAACAGATCAGGGAAATTAGACACAGCTGGGGCAAAACAAACGAGATAACTAAACGAGGTGATTAACAAGGCAAAGGTGAGACAGGTGAATTGAAGACAAAGACAACACAGTCCAAACATGAACGGAAACGTGACACTATAAGCCTGCATTTATTAGATCAAAAATACAGAAAAAACAGGAATATTCAGCAAGGATGTGTTAAATATATAAAAAATGATAGTGAAGACTTTTTTAAAACAACTTTTCAATAATAAAATAATCCTGAAAAAAAGTATCACAGGTTATAAAATAAATATTAAGCACCATTTCTAACATTTGATAATACATCAGAATATTATAAAGTTTTCTGAAGGATCACGTGACAGTAAATTCAGCTTTGCATCCCAGAAATATATTTTAAAGTAAAGTAAAATAGAAAACCATTATTTAAAATTTTAATAATATTTCACTAGCTATATTATTTTTCTGAATTTTTGATCAAATAAATCCAGGCTTGATGAGCATAATGGCTCGTTTCCACTGAGCGGTACAGTACGGAACGGTTGGATCGGGAAAATCCGATACGTGAATCACGCTGGTATCGGTCCCGATACCGGATTGGATCAGCCCCATCCCTACATTCCAGTCAACTACTTCATCCATTTGACCCCTATGGTCAGAGGTCGTCCAGTTTAGAACTTGTGAGTTTGTAAGAATAAACTCAGAAGGATTAGGTCACTAGCAGAGAAACCTCTCCTTGTTTAGATAAGGGCCTGTAAGCAGAAGACCTTGAAAGCAGTATAAAGGCTCCTCTGCCCTCCCTCCCGTCGTCGCACTTGTTTCACAGACTGTACTGGTGACTTCTGTGTGGCAACTGGGCCTTCTTGCAAGAATAAAATGCTTTTTAATGATCATTTGAATTTCAGAGTGTCTCTTACGCAGTTGATGATTGTTTAATGAATTTTTGCCACAACAATTGGTGTCAGAATAGTGGGATTCCTTGGATGTGCCCTTCGGACCCGAGAGCGGACGGTGAATTGGCCTCCTGGACTCAGAGTCACAGCCCTACCCCGAACAGTTTTGAGGGATGAGGGGCCGTTCCGCCGGGGTCTGGAGGAAGCAACCACTGGAATTAAGAAAAAGAATCCGAGTGGCAACAGAATATCTCTGGTAAGAGACAGTAAAATATTTTCTTTTGGGGATTTTAAGAAAATGTATGGGTGAACCATGATGGCTGTATTTGGGAACTGAAACTAGAGCTGTGGTACGGGGAAGAGCGGCTTTTAAAAAGGGCACGGAAATTGAGATCTCAGGGGTCAAGAAATTGTCCGGACCGAAGCCGAGTACTCGTTGTTAGGAAATTAATTCAAGGAGCTGAAATAATTGATCACTGGAACAAAGTTTTTAAAAAGGGCAGGAAATAAAGAGATTTCCAGGCCGAAACAGAGTAACATCCAGAGAAAGTCATTGTGAGTAAGCGGAAATTAATTTTCAACCTTCTGAGCTTGAGTGAACAGTCAATTAGTGCGCGCTAATAAAAGATTAAAATCCACGGGCAATAGTGACAGGAAAAAGGCAGCCATTATGGGAACATCCAACAGTAAATATTGCACACCAGTGTACTGTGCAATGAAGAAAACTATGGGGAAAAGGGCATGTTAGACATAGGAAAGTTGTGCCTGTGCAAAACATGTGTGTAAAAAACTGTGAAGCAACGGTTGAATGTTGGTTTGAATGAAAAGCAAGAAATGAGTGTGAATGAAAAGCAGAGTGAAGTATGTGAAAAGTCTGTGCCCACGGCACCTGAAAGTGTGTGCGTGAAGTAAATGTGCGAGTAAATGAGGGAGAAAAAGAAAGTTGATAGATGGAACCTTTGAAAGTTGTAAGAAGATTGAAGGTTAAAAGAAGGTTGAAAGATTTAAGTCTTAAGGGAATCCTTTTGAAGGAAAGATCTATAATAATATTTTTTTTTTTATAAGTGAAGTGATCAAATAAGTAGAAGCAGTATAACTGGATTAACAGTTGCTAAATGTAAAATGTGTAGAAAGGCATCTGATTAAACAAACAGCTTGTTAGTGTTTTGAACGTGGAGAAATGGTGTTGACCATGAAAGAACTAGAAGCTGATGTTTTGCTTTCAAAAGATAAGCTTATGATTGGCTGAAACAGGTTTGATTATCTGAATTTGGTGTGTGCTTGGCTGAACTGCCAGTGCGACAGAGACACTTTTGTGAGAGATACAAATTTGTAATGTCTAAATTCCTTGATGTGGGCAAAAGACAAATATAAAAATGATGTTCATTTCTGGCAAAGATGCCTTACGCTGGGCTAGAGTTAAAAGATGGTAGATAAAGTTTGATTTTAGAAGTTTATGAGAGTGCAGTGTACCAGTCCTGAATGCCTCAGAGTCTCTCTCATTCAATGTCAGCTAGAAGCTGTTATCTGAGCCTGTGTCTTAAGTGATAATGAGCTAGTAAAGCACAGTGTTTCAGTTGAAAACAATAGACATAGAGATGTTAAAAGAAATCATGCTACAGGCAGTTCAGAATGTATATGTTTTTAAAAGTAAAACTGAGTGACTTTAAAGAAGTCTTTAAGAAGAATAATGCCCTTAAATGATAGAAGGTTAAATTTTGACTAGGTTATTTTAGGCCCAGTAACTTCTTTGTCTGATTTTAGCCTCCACCATGAAACAGGGCTAATAGCTCCGGCTACAGATGTAACAGTACACTGAATAGACGGATGTGATTAAAGTTCACTGAGATTTTGCTGATTCGGACAGATTTAACAGATTTGTGATTAAATACTGCTGTCATTAACCTGTCTCCCTGTGTTAACACTATTAGGCAACCTGATGGCTCTGGTGACTCTTGAATGTGACTTCCCTAAGCTCCAGAAAACAACTGTTAAAGAGTCTGTTAAAGAAAACTGATTTTGTGATGGGAAAGAGCGGTTGCCAGTGTGCACGAAGTGGCTACTCAGGGACGGGTAAGATCCTTTTGGCCAAAAGGGCAACCTAAGACAGGGGGTCACGCCGACACTGGCCATCTCCTGAAGGGAGGTGTTTTTATGTGAGAAAGGTATTAGAGTTGAGCGGTGACTGTGAGGCCAGCAGCATCAGCAGATCACTGAGAGGGGAGATGAGCTGTAAGGAGTTACGGCAGTCTGCCCCAGAAAAATGTGAGTTCCTCTATATACCACTTGCAAGAAACCGCATTCATTGTATGACTTGTTTTTCATTATGACAAGTGTTTGAAACTATGCCAGGGGACAACACCCTGAAGAAGATTATAGATAAAGAGCTAATGGAAATAAGCTTTCAAGAGCCAGCTGAGACCGTATGGTGATTGTCATTATTTGTTGTGGAGACAGTAACAAAACTTAATTTATGTCAGGAACATGATGCTGGTTGTCTTATGGGCAAGGAAAATTATAGAAGTGTTGATATTGAAATAATATGCCTGTAAGATAGTTTTAACTCCTGAAGGTTGTTAGACATGTTGGTGGCTAAAGATGAAGACAGCTTTTGTAGATTCAAGAAAAGTCTGGATAAAGGTTAATGGTCAAAGGTTATTGTAATGAATTTATTATTATGTTTTGTCTAAATTACAGTCTTAGGAGGCTGTTGAAAAGATTATTAATGATAGTGAGAGAGACTGCTTGAGTGAAGGAACGGATGGTATTCTGTCAGTCTTTCTGTTATCAGCCTGCTAAAGTAAGCTGAAGCAAAATAATGATAGTGAATCAAAACAACCCAGCTGACTTTTCTAAGAGAAAATGAATAATGAACAAACGTGCTTTGAAACTGTTAAAGAGACCATGTAAAATTAGATAAAAGCTACAGGAAAATGAGAAGTTTAAAATCTTATTTAAAATTTAAATATGTTTAGAGTTAAAATCAAAGATATGAATATGAGAATATGAGCAGTTCATAGTCAGGTATGCGTGTACAGGTGTGTGTGTGTTGGATAGTACAGCATTGTATGTTTTATGAGTGTTGATTCATGTTTGGTATGTGTTAGTTTAGGGGAGCTATTCTATCCCCATAGTGTGTATATTGTGTCAGTGACCTCTGGAATGAGTTTTATCATTACAGATGGGTTAAGGCAAATGACAAATTTGAAAGAAGCAAAAATCTGATGAAAAGACAATAAAGAACACGGGGCAAGTTTTAAGTTGATTAGTAATCAAGCTCTGTAGATTATTGTGAGCAAAGGGAGGAGAATGTTGTTTGACTGATACTGACCAAGTCTGTACACCACGACCTGACCTGATAGAAACAATTGATGACTTTGACATTGGAAAATGTTTGTAGATGACTGACTTAAGAGACCAAATAACAGGCCTAAAAAGCAGTGAGACTCAGGGCCGGTGCCCTTCAAATTATTAGATAAGAGGATGAGATTGTGGCCTACGTAATGTTTTGTTTCAGAGGCAGAGAAAGATGTCTGGGGGAAATTTGGCTGAAGGACAACATTTGGGTTAGTGTTGAAAACTTTGTTTACCCAAACACCATTGTTAAATTGATGCATGAGTTGGATCATGCAATCAAAAGGGGGATGGTAACAATTGCCATACCAAGGGGTTCAAATTTGATGAATGGAATTGGAGTGGGACAATAAATGTTGGGAGGACACTGGGTTTAACTTGGTAAAAGCCCTGTAAGAAGTCATTTTTCTCCCTAACAAAATTGCTGTCTGTAAGTGTGCAGATTCGGCAGCGAAGGACGCGGCAGCACAGCAGACAAAAGGAACTATGTGTACTTTACTATCTGACAATAACCTCGACGTTTGTTTTTCTTTACAGATGATGGAGACTTTTGATACAGGGCAGACTGTGCCCAGTAAAATCATGGCTATGGATGAACTTGGCTAGCTATCCTGGCCTGGGTTATTATTGTGGCAGAGAGGTGCCACACCTTGCGCAGCGCATAACTTAAAACTTTCCTTTTGCAGAATGTCAGGATGGATTGTGTCGAACAGAACTGATTCTGTTCTAAATGTATAAATATTGTTTTGTTAACATGAGCAAAGTGGGTTGAGTGTTTTTTTTTTTTCCTTTCAGGCTTTTCAGTGCCATTCAGTGAGCAAAATTATCTGGTGACAATATGTTTCAGACAGATTGATTCAACAGGTCACACCAGAAGGGACGACCAGCTAGATAAGCGGTCAATAACAAAATAGCTAGGGTCTGCATTCACAGGTGACAGCGGGCAGGAAATGGTTCATTCCAGTGGAGGTGCGGTCGGGATCGAAGGAAAGATCTTGGAATGATCAGAAAATGGTTGGAGAGGGTGACACCTGGGTCCACGCCTGTCACCTTAGACTACACCAACCAACCTCAGCAACCCCATGCGCCGACGCGAAGGACAGTGAGGGGTCAAGAACGTGCTAGTAACGTACCCTCCCTTGCCGACGGGGGATGTCCTCTCTACGGCACGCAAAGTGTCATATTGGTGAAGACGGAACGTCCATGGGGCAACGAGATGGTCAACACACCTGGAGGAGGATGTGGATCAACTAATGGTTTAAGTTTAGCAGAATAATTTGTTTTGTGATTATGTTGATGATTTTATTTGATTAAATCAAACTAGGGCTTAGTATTGATATAGTTCTAATGATTTGATTGGTGCAAATGTTTTCAGGAAAAGTATAAAATCTATTCAATGATGTGAAGTACGGTCATAAACAAAAAAGACAGGCGGTCTGTAATGGAAAAGTCAGAGTTAATTTTTAACAAACACATTGGATAGAATGGATAAAATCTCATAAAACTCTTCTGGTTAGATTTTATTAAATAGTGTATTAAATAGAGCTTACTAAGTAAAACCATTGCCCGATTGAATTAAAAGTTAACAAAATACGGTTAGGAAATATGTAGATGGGCGTGGATTAATGGAAAGGGCTGAATGTAGGCTATAGGAGTTATGATTGTGTTATTCTGATAATTTTGTTATTCATGGGTGAATACGAGTACTGGAATGTCTGTTCAATTGGCGAAAATGACAGCCTATCCCAAGGATGAACAAAATTAAGCAGACGGTGGAAGTAGTGGAAGCTACAGTAACGTGGTAAATTTGGAGGGTGTTTTTCATTTTGTTATTTTCTTACTTTCTAAATTCTTTCTTTCTTAGGACGATGATAATGTGTAAAGAGGGTTAAAAACAGTAGCCATCCGTGTTACGAGGTGGCATACAAGGACAGGGTTTGAATTGAGGGATATTTTTTATCTACTTTTTTCTTTTCTTTGTGTAATAGGTTGCTGAAATCAACAAGTGGTGTTGAATTGAAATGTGTTGAACTGATGTGTTGTTTTCCTACTATATATAACCTAGACTATTTCTTGTTTATACTGAGGTGACCAAGGGTCCGACCTATAGTGTTGGGAACGCAATAGCAGTGCCTGTTCGTTTAGCCCGGCTTCAGAATAAACCTTTACTTGCTTGCTATAAAATTAAGGGCATATACAGCCTAAGCTTATTTTATTTTAATCTTTTTTCCTACAAGTTTAAAGAAGAGTGATCAGTTATATGAAAATCAGAAATGAGAAGTATAAGTGTGATGTAAGACTTAAACTTGGTGCATTTTATTATTATTATTGTTTGGTTTGTTTTGTTTTGATTGATCAATTATCAATGAATGATAAAAAGGGGGAATTGTAATGGAATATTTTGATTTTCATTGATTTGCAGTATTGATTTTCATTTACTTTCAGTAAAACATTGAAATGACCCTTGCTGGACAGTACGTGGTCTGGCAACTGCTGACTAATGTGTGTGTTTCTCTTAACACTGTAACAGGTGAAACGTCAGGAGGAGGCAGATTGAAAAGGGACCTCTGACCCCTATGGTCAGAGGTCGTCCAGTTTAGAACTTGTGAGTTTGTAAGAATAAACTCAGAAGGATTAGGTCACTAGCAGAGAAACCTCTCCTTGTTTAGATAAGGGCCTGTAAGCAGAAGACCTTGAAAGCAGTATAAAGGCTCCTCTGCCCTTCCTCCCGTCGTCGCACTTGTTTCACAGACTGTACTGGTGACTTCTGTGTGGCAACTGGGCCTTCTTGCAAGAATAAAATACTTTTTAATGATCATTTAAATTTCAGAGTGTCTCTTACGCAGTTGATGATTGTTTAATGAATTTTTGCCACAACACCTATCCACTTCTACTGTCCCTATATAGTATTTTCTTACCAGCTGCAATGCCACCTGTCAGCTGCTTTCCCTGGATGAATGTCTGCACTAAATTCTTCATCTGAGTGATGCACCACTCAGGGTCCCTGTTCATCCTTGCAGGATCCAAACAGATATATATATATATATATATATATATATATATATATATATATATATATATATATATATATATATATACACACACACACACATAAATGACGTTGATACATTTAAGTAAAGCAGAGGGAACTCTACCATAGGAGTTGGATTAATCAAGATGTCACAATGGGCCTTTGTCCAAAGTTTTTAATCAATGTCAAAAAGTAACAATTGCATAACAATGCTGGACATTTGAATGAAGAGCTACGCATAAAAATTTGAACCAAATTTCTAAGTGGTTCAATTTGGGCCTTGAAAAATAAAAAGAGGAAACAACCAGATAATAATAAAGTGCAACTTTATACTGTAATAATGTAAGTATGTGACAGATTTCAGATAATCCCACTTTGAAATGCTGGATATAGCCAGGGTCTCTGAATGCCAGGTAAGGGTGATATAGATCTCTAACTTTATACATGTTATAAATGATCAAAGTTACACATAGATGTTAAATTCCTTGTGCTAGATAGGGTACTTCCAGCAGTAGGCTAACAATTGACAAATAACGATCAAACTAACTTACGCAACTTACACAACCAAGGGAACTAACAAAAGGCAAACATAAAAGTTGCTTGGTAAAATTACAGTTATTCAACAGTATCACAAGTGCCTCAACTGTGTGGCCTTTTCTTCTATCATTTTGTCCACTTGGAGCAGTTCAGCTTTTTTGTCCTTGTGTCTTCTTCGAAGAGAGTTGGATTTTGTAATGAGCTCAGCCATCTTTGTTCCTGTCTTTCCCTCGGCCATCTCTGCAAACTTGTCAGCATCAACTTCAAGTGAATCGCACACAACATTGAGTACCCGCCACTGGTTCCGGAGGTCCTCCAGCTCTTTCTTTGCTGCTTTCCTCTTTAGCTCTTGTGTGGCACTCTCCTTCTTTTTTCGCTCATTTTCTAGGTATAGCCTGTAATGTGACCTCGCTGAAGCAGCAGAGGCCAGGAGCTCCTTGGTAAGAGGAACTTTAAGAATGCCACCAGAGCCAATTACCTTATCGCAGATTAATCTGAGGGCTTCGAGAGATTCGTCAAGCAGGTTGCACGTTCCTACCTCCTTGTTCACTGAGAAGCCTCTCTCCACTGTGGCTTGTCCATGGGACAGGAGGAGAACACTTTGGCAGAACTTTAGTAGGTCAGGGTGGGACGTGCGGAGTTTGGAGTGGAGAAAGACATCCAGATGCTGCCTCAGGGGTTGAGAGGACACAAATTCTTCTTCTCTGCCCTCAACAGAGAGAAAGGATGTGAACTGCTGAATGATGACATCACCTACAATATTGAAAGGAAAATTAAGATATATTCATTAATACTACGCATTTATTTTGCGTTTCCACTATCAAAAGTTGTGAATGGTACCAAAATGCCGAACCGTACCACTTTTTGGGTACCCTTCCGTTGGGGTACCTAGCACAGTGGTACGGTACTAAAGGGTGGAGCTAGACTCACTGCAGGACGTTGATTGGTTGACAGAGAATCGTCACTTGCGCGTGCTACAAGGGGAATGACAACATAAGAAGCGCCATTTTATAATATACAGTTTAATATAATACTACTGTTACTGTGTCACAAAATGTAATTTTAAGAGTTTTTCAGGCGAGAATGTATTTGTTTAAAGCTCAAATCTGTGGTTTATTTATATAGATTTATGAAAATTTTATCTAGGTTGTGAGATCCAGGCAATCACCGGGCGCTCGCCGCTCATGTACCCCGCCTGGAGCAGCCTTTCCTCGGCTGGTCCTTCTGACGTTTGCCGCTGACTCTGGCGTCTCTGTAGTGGTTAAACATGAGATATAATTTGTCTTGTGTAGACCTAACCGGCGATCTTTGGTCTTGTGAATCTATAATTTGTTCCCTGGCCGACCTGAGGGCTAAGTGAAATGGCATAACT